>CM032232.1:28257500-28277500 GCA_019009955.1 Riptortus pedestris
AGTATTAGTAATACAGTTGCAAAGTGAAGTAGTATTAGTAGTACGATACAAGGTGAAGTAGTATTGCAAAAATTGCAAGGTATGTGTTAGTAGTACAGTTCCAAGGTGAATTAGTACTAGTTCTACAGTTGCAAGGTGAGTTAGTATTAGCAATATGATGCAAAAAGAATGAATATTATAAATGAAGAGTCTAAGTAAAACAAAGTCATAAATAATTTTGATACAAAAGTGTTAATTGAACCAATTCAAATTAACGTATGGGATCAGACCCCAGAAGCGCCACTTCCAAGACAACATCACAACACACCTACGACCAATCTTTCGATAATCACCCAGATGAAGACACCCACAGGCCAACTCCAAACTAAAGTACGGATATTCTCTCTTTTCGTATTTATAAGTGCAGATTTGCCTTGAGAGATTATAAGGATTGTATGTTGGAGGTAATTTCTGTTCGGCTAGTATAAAAGCCAGACGATTATCTAGTATCAACTTTTTTATTGTAGGAAGTTTCGATTCCGTTTGGTAATCTTCATGAGAGCCCCCCCCAAAAAAAAAAAAAGGTTTTATTTTGGATTCTGTTTCTTGCCTACGAAACGTCTCTATACGTCCTTCCTCCGTCCGATCCTCTATGATCTACCTCCTCCTATAAATGAAAACGGCTGATCACAATTATAAATCGTGCTTTCAAAGAAAAAGTATTCTGGAAACATTCTCGAAATGTTACAACTTTCCTTCCTGTTTTTTTCTTCTATTCAATAACAGAAGACAACTATTGTTGAAGTAGAGACAAACACATTTCGCGCGAAATGTAGGAAACAAATGAACGGTTCCCTTTGATGATTCACAACTCTCGTTCATTGGAGAACATTAATGGAGTGTATAATACACTTTCACACAAATTGCTAATTACTTCATTCTCCTCAGTTTCACTTCGTTCATTCACTCAATGAGTGGAGGTACTGTCATTTTTAATGCATACTGCCTCAGTATATATGTATATAGTATACATTATAGATATAGTACACGTCTATACAGTTTAGATATATTATACACTTATATGGTATAGACATAGTATATTATATAGATATAGTACATGTCTATACAGTATAGATATATTATACACTTATATGGTATAGATATAGTATACACTTATAGATATAGTACATGTCTATACAGTATAGATATAGTACATGTCTATACAGTATAGATATATTATACACTTATAGATATAGTACACGTCTATACAGTATAGATATATTATACACTTATATGGTATAGATATAGTATACACTTATAGATATAGTACACGTCTATACAGTATAGATATATTATACACTTATATGGTATAGATATAGTATACAATATAGATATAGTACATGTCTATACAGTATAGATATAGTACATGTCTATACAGTATAGATATATTATACACTTATATGGTATAGATATAGTATACACTTATAGATATAGTACATGTCTAGACAGTATAGATATATTATACACTTATATGGTATAGATATAGTATACATTATAGATATAGTACACGTCTATACAGTATAGATATATTATACACTTATATGGTATAGATATAGTATACACTTATAGATATAGTACACGTCTATACAGTATAGATATATTATACACTTATATGGTATAGACATAGTATACAATATAGATATAGTACACGTCTATACAGTATAGATATATTATACACTTATATGGTATAGATATTGTATACACTTATATAGTATAGATATAGTACACACTTATATAGGATGCATTTATTGTATAGATAGTACACACTTATAAATTTTGTATATAGTGTACACTCAGAACACAGTATTTTTAAATTCTTACACTCTACTATACAAAATACATTTTTATTTATTGATTTCTTTGTTATTTGTTTTTGATTTATTAAAGGATGACTTGCTTTACAAATTATGAGAAACATGTCTCCATCATAAAGAGACAATATACTTAAAAATATTTTTTGGCCAATTTTTATGGCAAATATTTGTATTTGTATTTAATACTTTAGCTAGGAATTAGTATAACATGCTTCGATACCCCGTATTCTTTACCGTCATTTCTAAGCGTGAAACATGGAATTGAAAAGTGTTTGTTGAAAGTATCTATATGACGGATGTTTAATCCAGAAACGCAAGTCGGAAATCTCTTGAGTTTGCGCAGCAAGGGCTTTTTTAATCAATATCTGTATCTTTTTATAGCCCAGAATTCATTACGACACAAAACCGTCCATCAAATAATATAATTAAATACCCATCACTGGTCAATCACTGCATGAGGAAGTCTAAATTACAAATCAACCAGCCTATATTATCCCCTATTAGCAGATTTCCCTTAGGGGAAATCAGCTATTGAGGCCGTAAGCATGACGAGTTTCGAAAAATTTCTTCAAATGTCCATCTATCCTACCCACGAGATGACGAAAATGAGGTCCTTTCAAAATTATATATATATATATATATATATATATATATATATATATATATATATATGTCTTTTAACGCTCTAGCGGTTGCAATTTTTGTCTGATCGTTACCAAACTCGAATTTTAATCGTTTTATGTAAAAAGAAAGATCAAGTTCGTTAATGGCTGAAATCGGACCAGTAGGAGGGGGGGTTTAGAGGGGGGATTTTTGAAAATTCGAAATATCTCCGTTATTATGCGTCGGATCGAAAAATTGTATTGAACCAATCTTATTGCAAATTAAATTTACTATAAATATTGTTATATACATTTATTCTCTATCTTGAATATTAACCGAGATATTTGCATTTGTATTCTGCGTGTGGCCACCAGTAGGCTATGTTCGGACTTTCCGCCGAGAGCTCTGGTGGCGGTTTCCATAACTATTCGTCCCTCGTGAATAGGTTTAGAGGTTAGGTTAACTGTTTTTTGGGGCTAGAAACTACTGGGTTATTACGCCCTAAATGTTTTAGGTTTAGAGGTTTCTTATTACTACAGTTGTTATTAGGAAGATTTTTCTATTGTTAAACTTCACGTGGGAAATCTGCTTAGTTTACGCAGCCCCTGCGTGACATACTTTTTATCATCTTAGACTTGTTCCAACCCCCTACTTTTATTTTTCGTAAGGAATCCCAGTTTGATATTGAGGAATCCTTAGTTTTCATGTTCATTTTGTATGTGCAACAAATCTTTATTCTGTATATTTTTCTTGACCACTATGTTTATCATCCAATTCTGATATAATTAAAAGTCCGTCACGCAGGGGCTGCGTAAACTAAGCAGATTTCCTACGTGAAGTTTTGCAATAGAGAAATCTGCCCAATAACAAGTGTAGTAAGTATTAAGGGATCACTAAACTTATACACGAGGGTGGAATAGTTACGAAAACGGCCGCCAGAGCTCTCTTCGGAAAGTACCAAACAGCTCACTACTACCGACCAATGCAGAATACAAATGCAAATATCTCGGTTAATATTCAAGATACAGAACAAATGTATAAACCAATATTTATAGTAAATTTAATTTTCAATAAGATTGGCTCTATTCAATGTTTCGATCCGATGCATAATAACGGAGATATTTCGAATTTTCCGAAAATCCCCCCTCTAAACCCCCCCCTCCCACTGGTCCGATTTCAGCCATTAACGAACTTGATCTTCCTTTTTACATAAAACGATTAAATTCCGAGTTTGGTAAAGATCAAATAAAAATTGCGACCGCTAGAGCGTTAACAGATATATATATATATATATAAATATATATATATATATATATATATATATATATATATATATATATATATATGTCTGTTATAACTCGCGTCATGAGTACGACCTAAATAGCTGATTTCCATTAAGGGAAAAAAAAAATTAGTTTTATTATTAAATAATCCACAGCAACGACGGGTATAAACCCTAACACTGGGACGGGTAAATGTCTAAATATTGAGCAAAGTAAAGCCTGCTAAAAAATACCATCACCATTCAGTCTCAAATGAACTCCCGGGCGACGCCGGGTCTCTGAGCTAGTATATATATACGTGTGTGTGTGTGTGTGTGTGTGTGCGCCATAAAATTACTTTTTTCGTCATCGATTAGGGATATTTTGTCAACAAGGTGTGAATTTGCTAACGAGATGTTCATATCGCAGGTGGGATTCATTTGTGTGTAACCAGAGAATTCACGAACCGCTCATAGGCCTGAGTATGGTTGAACAGGTGCATTGTATATGGCAGAGAACTCCGGATGGCAGGAGTAAGTAGCAGCTTCTATTCCCAGTCACGAACTGTCAAGAACCCCCCCTCCCCATCTTCACTAAATTCCCTAGTACCCCCAACTTCTATTATAGCTTCCTTCACTTTGCTTGCCTTCTTTTTTTTTTTCTTTTTCTTTCATGAATAAGTTAGAGGAAGTAAGACCGCAAATCAACAGGTGTAATGCAGACAACTTAAGCTTATGTATTCCTGTAAACCGCTGGGGTGGGAGAACTCTCTACATATGAAGAATGATGGTATTCCATAATAAGTAAATAATTAATAAAATTTCATACAAGTCAATATTTTTTTCTGTAATCGTTGAATAATGGTAACATTACTAAACTGAAATGAGTGAAGAAAGTGAAACATTTTGCAATAGAGTGAAGAAAGTGAATTGCCTTCTTAATTAGTAATAAGTATAAATTAAAAAATAATATGAAGTTGGAAATTAAATGCTTTTAAATGTTTCTTAACATTGTAAGAATTTATTTTAACAAAATAAATTGAAATGTGAATGAATTATTGGTGGAAATAATCAATATATTTTAAAATTTAATTATAATAATAATTACCTTCCTTGTTTATAACCTGCACTTGTTTATAACTGCACTACTTCACAATCATCACGAGTTGTTTTATAACTATGCTTATAACCTTTCACAACCATGCTTATAACCTACCAACAACATACCATAATCTTCACAACATTCTAATTTTGTTCATATTCTGGTTAGATCTGATCATGTATTACACGATTACAGAAATAATTTAATATTACACTCGTGACGAAAGTAGAATTTACAACTCTCGTGAAATTACCACACTCGCTTCGCTCGTGTGGGTAAACGTTTCACTCGAGTTGTAAAATAATCTACTTTCGTCACTTGTATAATAAATAACTATATTACAACAAAAGTTTACTCAATTTCTGAAGTATCGTGAAATGTGACTTAAAATCCTTTTCTTATGAGTTCTTAAAAGAAGACACGTTATGCCCCACTTGAGATTTCTGATTTTGATTAAACCAAGATCAGTCTGCGTTAACTAAGCTGATGTCCAACGTGCGTCACGTATTTGCATTTATCTTCAGTTCAATGTGAACAATATTTGGTATTTAGGCTTGAAATAAAATGTTTCATCATATAAAAGCTTATTGTTAATATGACATGACTAGGAAGAAGGCTCTTAGTTTGAAGGTTATAAACAGGAATTTAAATGTATGCAGGGCATGTTATGTTTATTGACTTTGTTACTCAAAGTGAAAATTGGATGAATAGAATCGATTTTTACTGAAGCCTGAAAATATATAAATATTGTTGTTCAAAACAAAAAGTTACAAAAAACAAATAGTTCTGAGCTCAAACGCTGACAGTAGTGGCTGCTTAAACTAAGCATATTTCCCACGTGGGCCACGTATTTGTATTTATCTCAAAACGTACAAGTTCAATGAGAATAATTTTTGGCATTTAGACTTCAAATAATGTGCTTCATAATATAACAGCTTACTGATAATATGACATGAGTACGAGTGGTGGTTTACTGAAAGCCGAAAAAAAAAAAAAAAAAATATTTCGGTTAATAATCAAATAGTGAAAAAACTTACATAACAACATTTGTAGAACATTTAATTTACAATATGATTTGTTCTATACACTTTTTTGATTCGACGCAGAACAACGGAGATATTTCGAATTCTCGAAATTCCCCCTTCCACTCCCACTTGTCCGATTTTAGCTGATAAAGAACTTGATCTTTATTTCGACATAACACCTTTAAATATCGAGTTTGGTAACAACCAAACAAAAATTGCCACCGCTAGGGTGTAAGCATCAATGGACGTTTAAAGAAAGTTTTCAATAATCCCTTCATGAGTACAACCTCAATAGCTGATTTACCCTAATATCTGCTAAAATGAAAACATGATAAACAAGAACAATTAACTAGCCACGGTCAAATGAAGGATTGGGTTTAAAAAAATGTACCTCCTACCTACGAAGTGTATCCCAAAAAAACCTACCTACAAAACAAGAAAAAAAGGAAAGATATTTTAACCAAAAATGAGGATATTCCAGCAAAAAGGAAAACACCAAAGCAAAAAAAAAAAGAAATGATTAAACTCGCCATCTTTAAACTGAAACTCATTCCCAGAATATCCTTGATACTCAGAATGGTTTTTCAAACTCACGAAGCACAGACACAAAGTGAATACTTGAAATGGCACTACAAATTAAAAAAGACCGAAGAATCAGATTGAAGGTAAATGTTGAGAAGAACCAGAGAAATGTACTAATGTAATCAATCCAGAAGTTCATGAGGCAATCTCACCATCTATTCTATGTCCTCCTCTAAAAAGTGCCCTTTGTAACCAAGAATTGCATGTAAGCTGAACATGAGATGACTTGAGGGGAAAATGATAAAATTGGGCAATTATGGTACTAAGTAAATCCACTGCAGATGTAGTGTTCACCGTATTATATCGAAAAATCGTTTTTCGAGAATATCATTGATCTCTTGGACTTGAGTGGGTAAAACTGAGGAAAAAAACTACTTTCCGTCAGAAGAACTAAAAGTCCGTCACGCAGGGGCTGCGTAAACTAAGCAGATTTCCCACGTGAAGTTTTACAATAGAGAAATTTCACGAGAGCCGAGCCAGTCAAAGAAACAGCTGAACTAGCTTTTGGCGGGAAAGTAACTCTCGTCCGTTAGGCTCCGAGATTAAATTAAAAACAATTCAATCTCAAAAAACAACAAGAACACAAAAGACCGTTAATGATAGCAACGCTCTGATCACTTATTACACCAACACTAAATAGTACCACAGAATATCCATTATTTGTAAGACCTAATACTGCTGTGAATATTAAGTAAACAAATAAAGGGCAAGTCAAATGGTAAGAACCTTCCTGATAGCAAACAGTCTGAGTTCTAAACAATCAGGTTAGCCAGCTTTTACCGGAAATAAAAGCAATTACGGAAATATATTTGAATATAAGTTATAAATTTTATTCATAAAACTATTTATTATATCTAGTACTGTAATTTATTATAGACCAGAATAATTTTAATCACAACCATTCCAAATTTAGGAATCCGGGAAGAAAATATAAAGGGGGGGGGAAATACGATTCAGACAGATGAGATTTTCACATGATTAAGGAACAAGCAGGTTAGCCAGCGAAGGTTTACAATAGATAAATATACATACAGGTAACACTTCCGTGAATATTAGTGAATAATTACAAACGGTAATGAGAAATCTTTCAGTCAATTTACAATATAAGTTAATAGTCCCTACAACGTAATACGGCTGGATAGTAAACAAACAAATTAGCCAACCTTGTAGTGCCGTATCGATAGATAGACCGGAAAAACAACCAATTAAATAAATATATCTGAATATAAAATATTAATTTTATTGGAAACTATTTATTATAGTTAGTGGAGTAATTTGAAATTAATCAAAATAATTTCTATCTCAATCACTCAGATTTTTGTAGTCCAAGAAAAAAAGGGGGAGGGTTCAACAGAACGTATTTCTTTTTGTACCTCGTAAAATAAAGCTTTGTTGAAAACAATATTTGTATTTAACCTAATAATGAGGTGGTTCATTAGATATCAGCTTATTATTAATATGTCCCTAGTAGGAGTTGGGGTTTACTGAAAGCGGAACTCATTACAAAAAAAAAAATATCTCGTTTAATACTCATTATATGGAAAATATGCATAGAACAATATTTATAGTAAATGTAATTTGCAATAAGATTGACTTTATACAATTTTTCCAGTAACGGACATATTTCGATTTTTCGAAAATCCTCCCCTCTAAACCCCCCCCCCTCCCACTGTTCCGATTTCAGCCGATAACAAAATTCTATCTTTTTACATCGTAACGATCACACAAAAATTGCGCCCGCTAGAGCGCTAACAGCCAAATATATATATATATATATATATATATATATATATATATGTATATATATACAGTTTTGAACGGACCTCATTTTCGTCATCTACTAAGTAGGATCGATGGACATTTGAAGAAAAATGTCGAAAATTCCGTCATAAGTACAACCTCAATAGCTGATTTCCCTTCAGCTTTTCATTGCCGTTGATCCAGGAATAGAAAACTATAAACAAATTAAAATGAGTTTCACTACCAACGTAGTTGTTACGTAACGTTTTTGAGGTCGACCTCAATAGCTGATTTCCCATAGGGGAAACCTGCTAAAATCGTGGTTTCAAATAGTTTCTCCTAAGTGGTTGATTTAGCGAAAGAAAAGAGAAAAAAAACTACACAGGTGGGTTGTTGGGAGTGAGGCTCCTGTAGAATGATCCTGTAGAATAAAACTTAAAGTAGTTTTAATCCACGATTAAAATTGTGAAGTACTTGAGGTTTATATTCTACAATGATGAAGGAGCAAGAAGTTAAGTTCTCTCTTTATTGACTACCCCAATTCAGTTTTCAGCTCAAACAAAACATTTAAGATAAGTAGCTTGAAAATTTATAATCCATTCAATTATCTTAACCACCTTTTAATTTCGTTGTAAAAATGATTCGCGCGTGACGGATAGTAAATAAGAGAGCCCTTATTACTCCTTAATTAGAAAGAAAGATACTAATTATTTGGAATGCAACCCCCACCGCCATTATGATAAGGCTTGTAATGAGAGCTTGCTGATCTCATTAAAAGATCCAGTTTATTAGGAGGCTACAACTTGCCTGATTATAGCAGATTACTTGAGTTTATGAACAGACCGAGCTATTTTGAGGAGTGGGGGTACTTGAGGAGTGGGGGTACTTGAGGAGTGGGGGAACTTGAGGAGTGGGGGAACTTGAGGAGTGGGGGTACTTGAGGAGTGGGGGTACTTGCGGAGTGGGGGAACTTGAGGAGATTTAGGATCCTTCAACAATACCACTTTGGTCTTAATTCCATTACAGCTATTATACAAACCCACACGCGACTTGGCTTGTGTTGCTTATTACTATTGACTTTTACTCGTAGCTAATCGGACTTCGAATTCCAAAAATAGCACACTTATGTTTATTAAACTTTACAACTGATACGCTCTTTTGTATTACGCGTTTGTTGCAGCTCGCCGAACGAAAGGAGCCATTCTAGCATTATCCTGTAAAGAAGGAGTGAAGGAGACAAAAAAGCATAAGTCACGTAGGCGTAACTAAAGAGTTTTCTCACATACGCCGAGTATTTGCAATTATTTCAAAACGTAAAAATTCAATGAGAACAATATTTGGTATTTAGGCTTCAAATAACGTGCTTCACAATAGAACAGCTTATTGTTAATATGACATGAGTAGGAGTTACTGAAGGCCAAAAACTACAAAAAAAAATGCAAATATTCAAAATAAAGAGAATAATTGTATATAATAATATTTATAGTACATTTTTAGTAACGGAGATATTAATGATTTTCAAAATCCAACTCTAACCCCCTGCCCGCAGTTGAATTTCAGCCATTAAAGAACTTGATGTTTAGTTTTACATAAAACTTTTAAATATCGAGTTTGGAAACGATCCAACCAAAATTGCGACCACAAGAGCGTTAACAGACAAATATAAATATGTATAGGTCTTTATGTATATAATTCTACTGTACGTATGTATGTCACTGAACTCCTTCTAAACGGCTGGGCCTATTTGAATGATTTTTTTGGAATGCGTTTGGGTGACCCTGGATGGTTTAGATTCACAAATCAGCCCGGTAGATGGAGAAGAAGTGGGGGTTGTAAGGGGGCCAAAAATTAAAAATAGCCATATTTCGTTTCTTATTGGTTTTTCGGTCAATATGCACAGAATAAAAGTTGATTATTTTGTTATTTAGAGTAACTTTTGTTATATTAACTTTTGTCGTATAACAAAGTATAAACGAGATATAGTGAATATGTGAATTTGTTTTAAACATAATATTATTAAATTTAATATCCTAATCGCTTGAAATATCATTCAGGACAACGTCTGTCGGGTCCACTAGTATAATTATATATTTTGAACGGACCTCATTTTCGTCATTTCCAAGGTAGGATCGATGTACAATTTTGAGGAAATTTTTCGAGTGCGACCTCAATAGCTAGTTTTCCTTAAGGGAAATCTGGTAAAACTGCCACACTTTCACAGTGAAAGTAAATGCAAGTAATGCGAGTTTTCGATGCAGAGCATCATCGTCAGTGCCCTAACGCCCCGGATGACGACCTGACGTGCCTTAGGACCAGACTCCTTAGGGCTCTGCTACCTTGGAAAAAGCACATAGACATTCTGGAATATAAAATTGTGTGTGTGTGTGTGTGTATATATATATATATATATATATATGTGTATATATATATATATATATATATATATATATATATATACTAGCTCAGATACCAGGCTTCGCCCGGGAATTCATTTGAGGCTGAATGGAGATGGTATTTTTTTGGCAAGGCTTTACTTTGCACAATATTTTGACATTTACCAGTCCCAGTGCTTAGGGGTCGTTGCTGTGGTTTTTTTAATAATAAAATTAATTTTTTATGTAAGACTTCACTGTCCACCATATTCTCATATTTCTCCTGTGCATTATGCATAGCTTTGAATTATTAAGGTCAAAATATTAACATAGATTTGAATTATTTTTTCCAGGTGTGGTACCTGGTAGTTCATATTGGAAAGAATATTTGAGCATATTAATATTTTTACGCAAATTACTTGCTTCATACATTTTTCCCGAAAAAATGTATATAATAAAAGTTACTCTAAATAACAAAGTAAACAACTTTTGTTACGTGCACGTTTGCGGAAAAACGTATATTATACTTTGTTATACGACAAAAGTGAACATCACAAAAGTTACTTCAAATAAAAAAATAAACTACTTTTGTCATGTGCATTTTTGTAGAAAACGAAATAAATTCAGGCCTCCCTTACAACTCCCACTCCTGCCCGTCCCTAGAAATGTTGGTATGGCTTATTAAAATGAAGGCGTTAGTGCTAATACACATACTGAGCTTTATTTTGTTGGGTTGAGTCTTTTGTGCCAAATAATATTGTTCACTTCTCCTATAGGTTTTAGCCTATATCTCGTTTATAATTCGGTATGCGAAAAAAGTGTATATAACAAAAGTTACTCTAAATAACAAAATAAACAACTTTTGTTATGTTCATATTTGCCGAAAAACCAATAGGAAACGAAATATTGCTATTTTTCATTTCAGGCTTCCCTTATAACCCCCACTCCTATTTGTCTCAGAGAATATTAATATAGCCTAAAGTCTAATTTGGGTTAGTAGTAATATACATTCCAAGTTTCATAAAATTCGGTTCTGTCGTTTATGCGTGAAAAGGTAACAAACACACAAATAAACAAACAAAAACAAACAGACACGATAGAAACAAAATGCAGTTATGGTGTCTATGACATCTGAAACGAAAAGTTATCGTGAAATATCGAGATAAAATTCAATGTACCGACAGAGGTTACAATTTTAAATATATATAGATTTGTCTGTTAATGCTCTAGCGGTCGCAATTTTCCCCTGATCGTTACCAAACTCGATATTTAAACGTTTTCATGTAAAAATGAAGAAAAATGTCGTTAACGGCTAAAATGGGACTGTGGGAAGGGGGAGGGGTTTTGAGGGGAGGATATACGAAAATTCGAAATATCTCTGTTATCACACGTCGGATCGAAAAAGTGTATAGAGCCAATATTATTCGAAATTGAATGATCTATAAATATTGATATATAAATGTATTTTCTATCTTGAATATTAACCGAAATATTTGCATTTTCCAGTTTTGAGCCTTCAGCAAACCCCCACTTCTACTCATGTCATATAACCATAAGCTGTTATATCATGAATCACTTTAGTACAGGGTTATCTACCAAATATTGTTTTCATTGAATTTTTACTGTGTTAGATACATGCAAATATGTTCTGTTGACCCCCCCCCCCCCAGCTTCTTTTCTTCTTGGATTACTAAAATATGAGCGTTTGAGATAATAAGGATTCTGATTCATTACAAATTACAGCACTACTAGTTACTAGTTTTAGTAAATAGTTTTCAATAAAATAAATATGTTATATTCAGATATATTTTATTAATAGTTTCTCTTTCCGTTCTATCTAACTGCGAGGTTGCAGGCCTGTTTGTTTAAAATTCAGCCAATTTCCTTTGTAGAGGTGGACTGAAGGATTTGTCTTTGTCGTTTGTATTTATTCACTTGACATTCACGGTAGTGTTACCTGTTACCTAGATTTATCTATTGTAAACCTCCGCGTGGGAAATCTGCTTGGTTTACGCAGCCCCTGCGTGATGGGCCTTTGGGTGAATAAAATTCATTTTAGCGCACCATGTTCAACATGTATATAATTGCACTCCGACTACCAAGGATTCCTTGATGGTTTGACGGAGAGGTTTTGGCTTGCCCGGTTCCTTGGATGGGAGGTTCTGACAGAGTTGTCTGGTGAGGAGTCAGACGATAGTAGCAGACACCGAATGTTCCAGACCGGTGAACAGTAGAGGGCTTTGCCCTCGCCGAGGACCTATTTACATAGAGACCTCACTCTTCATCTCAATAGGAGTACTACATCTAGGTCTATTGTCTCTGCAAATACTTGCTTCTCTAAATACCCCGGGTCTGGGAACACGGCCAATACTTTCTAGATGACACACATTCAGATTAAAGCAAAGGCACGCACCGCTCCAGCCACGATTACCGCAACTACTCCTGCATCTACGAACGGCTATCTTAGTCCAATCTCATTATCTTGAACATCAAGGTTTAGCACCGAATTAAGTCCAGTTTCACCCAAACGCAATGCCAATGGGGTTCGGCTTGATCTACAGTTGAATTTGACGACTTCTAGTTGTCTTGCTTATAACAGAAGATGGCTAACATTTATCATCAAATTATGCAACAATATATTGTTACGTTTATTACCAAAAGTAATAAAATTTGTTTACTAGAGCTCTATTGGATTGCAAAATTAAATACACAAGCTTTATCACATTACACAATTTATTTGACAATACACTACGCACTTGGTAAATTATTCTTAATTATTACTCACAGTATTCACTGATAACTTCACTTCTTATTGCACAGTACAATAACTCACGATCACTTAAGTTCACAAAGTACACGGCACTGCACTGTTCTTTAAAAATCACGGCACTACACTGTTCTTTACATAAAACTAAAAGTACTGTTCACTATAGCTGTACTCAACGCACAATTATTCACTTGAAGAGAACAAACAAACTCTCGGGACGTGCTGGGCCGCTTTTATAGACGAGTGGTTTACATCAAAGAGGAAGCCGAGAATGGGCTAGACGCTGTATCCAGAGTCTTCGGGCGCCAATGGTCCTTCCATCGGTCGGTTCCTTTCATCTACTTCGTCCTATTGTCTCTAAGAGATGCAAACACCTTCTCTAAATACCCCCGGGTCTGGGAACACGGCCAATACTTTCTAGATGACACACATTCAGATTAAAGCAAAGGCACGCACCGCTCCAGCCACGATTACCGCAACTATTTCTGCTTCCACCAACGGCTGTCTTAGTCCAATCTCATTATCTTGAACATAATGTATAGCACATAGTTTCACCCAAACGCACGCCAGTGGGGTTAGAATTCATCAGCAGTTGCATTAAACTTCTAGTTGTCTTACTTGTAATAGAGTCTGACTCATACTTATTGGATAAAAGGAACCCTACTGCCAACTCAGTATACTCAGAAACTGTAGACTTACTATAAAACATATACTAACTGACTGCTATCTAAGGACTCACATAGACCTACTATACACTTCCACTGAATTACTACATGACTGTAGCCAGTATATAGACCGCGTATTACACTACTTGAAATATAACAACATTTTAAAAAATTGTAAAGTAGAAGAATACTGAAAATATTTGCAGAAATAAGGAAACGTTCGTAAATATAATAGTGATTATAAGAATTTAACTGATTCGCCGCTGAATCGACCCAGTCCCGAAATGCGATTATTGTATGAGTAAATAAATAAAACTTATAATAGAATATAGCAAACATTTATCATCAAACTATGCAACAATATCTTGTTACGTTTATCACCAAAAATAATAAACGTTGTTTACTAGAGTAGTTTGATTGCAACACAAGCTTTATCACTGCATAATTTATTTGACAATGCACTACACACATGTTAAATTATTCTTAACTATTACTGATAACTTCACTTCTTATTGCAAAGTACAATAACTCACGATTAATGAAGTTCACGAAAATACGGCACTGCACTGGTCTTCAAAAAGAACACGGCAATTGCACTGTTCTTTACATAAAACACTGTATTGAAACTAAAAGTACTATTGATTAAAGCTGCACTGAAAGCACTGTTATTCACTTGAAGAGAACTGTAAAGAAACTAACTCTCGGGACTAGCTGGACTGCTTTTAATAGCCAAGCGGCTAACATCGAGAATGGGCTAGAAGGCATAGTCGTGAAACTTTGGGCTACAATAGTCCTTCTATCGGTTGGCTCCTTTCATCTACTTCGTACTTCTTAAATATTTGATTATCTCTGTGTAATTTTTCTAAGTCCGTAGTTTTCGCTACAATATAATTAATATTGACTCACTGCCAAAACTGTATTAACACCATTCCTTCCGGTTCTCAATCAAGCTTACCTGATACCCTTGTCCAGGCTTTAGGTTTTGATAAGGAAAAGCTGCATTCATTCATTCGCTAGTGTCGCTTAAATTACTTTTAGTCGGTCAATCATTGATGAACATGACCCACTGCCAAAACTCTCTTAACACCATTCCTTCCGGTTCTCAATCAAGCTTACCTGATACACTACCCAGGCTTCACGTTATCATCCTTTCACGTTCTCAAGCCTGAACATGCTTCTCTACTTACTTTAACCAGGTCTTCATCGGAAGCTAGCAGGGCATTGTCGAACGTTCTGAACCACGAAACTCTGAATTGTTGCTCTTTGACAGCTCCAAACATCTGCCTTAAAACTCTTCGTGCCCAGACTGACAGTGGTGTTTGGTTACACACAAAACCAAGTGGGTAATAGCCCCCTTCGTACAATAGTAAAGCATGTGATGAGTTACCCCCATTGTAAATAAATAACATCAAGTTTTATATGAGTTTTTTCTGTTTTATATCAGACAATGTAGTGCATATTTTATGAGGTGTAGAGGGGTTATTGTTTATATAGTTGAAAGGACGGGGACTGTGAGTAGGGACTATCTTTGATCGATTAGGTGGCGTGTCTTATCTAGCAACAGGTGGTTCCCCCAACTACATCAAAGTATAACAACCTCCCTGCTCACTACTTCCTTTCCGACTTACAAACCTCTCCGGAATAACCTTAACCTCCATAGCTCATTAAATAAATTCACTCTCATATACCACTGCGTCTTTCTTCTTTCTTTTATAGAGTACATTTCCTCCATTATACCGTTCTAGGCTTCCTGAGTTTCATATAGAATTGGCTTTCATTTGTATAGAGTCGTAACTCCTCAAAGACTCTTCCATATTAATTTTTCTTTGACACACACACACACACACACACACACACACACACACACACACATGTATATGTATACCCGTATATATAAAAATCAAAGACATGTCAGATTTTGGTTATATTGTTTTCTTTCCACTTCTTATTCGCTTAAGACATCTTTATCTGTGATGTTTTCATTGAAATTCTTGTTCCTGAGCCCGACTATTTGCTTTCCTATCAATTAATAAAAGCCCGTCAGGTAGGAGCTGCGTAAGCTAAGCAGATTTCCCACGTGCCGATATAGAATACTTGTAACATCATCTTACAACGTATTCTCTATTTCTAAGTGAAAAACCGATGAGCAGAAGTGGTGGAGCTTGGATTACTGAGAGATAATAACAAGGAGTTACTAATAACTGGATTAGTATTTGAGTTAAGAAAAAATGTATAGAAAAACAATTGTAGACCCTGAATAGTATAATAACGGATATATTTGTAGAATTTTCTCCCTTTACCATGTTAACCGTTCTTAAGTGTTGATCTAAAAGGTTAAATATATAGACATAGAAACATAGAATCATTTTCGAGTTAGAACCTAAAATCTTAATTGACGAGTTCATCACTCAACGATAGTAATTGTCTCTTCAAAACAATATTTGGTATACTTATAACCTTAGAATAAATTGATTCAAGGTATAACAGCTTATTGTTATTACATAATTTGGAGAGGGGGTTTTGTTGTTTATCATTATTTACGTCCACTTTATGCTACTAGGCTAATCGGGACGGATTATCTACAAGTTACCACCCTTTCTATCCAGGGTGGGCTCAATGGGTTTATTTAGTGAGTCCGTCACTAAATAAATTTCTACTGCCCAGGACGGGAATCGAACCCGCCACTCTAGGTCTACCACGCGTGATTAGAACCAACGCCCTAACTCGCACGGCCAACCTGAGCCCCCGGAGAGAGGGTTACTGAGGCTGAAAACTAAATACTGTTAATATCTACGTTAATACTTATGATAGAGAAAATATGTATATAACAAAAATGATAGGAAATTTTTCGCTCTGAGTTAGAATGACGGACTTGTGTCAGATTTTCAAAATAACCTCTAAACCCCTCCTCCCACTGGTCTGATTTCTGATATTAACGAACTTCATCTTTCTTTTTACATAAAAGGAATAAATAGGAGTTGCTAATAAAATTATATAAAAGAATGTTAACCAAAGAGGTGCAACTTAACACTGGTTTCTCGGTTAAAGTTAGTAACAACAGCGGCCTTATAGGAGCGCAAGGGTGCTTCGTTACCTCCTTAAATCTCTAAATGTTAGTTTTTAACCAGGTCAGATATGCATGAAGAGACTCTTTGTTAATAAATAGTGGTGTAGGTTTTTTGAAATATATACCTTAAAAATAGAAAATGATACTAATTCTTTCCCCTTATGCTCCATTTTTATGATTTTAAAGAAGTATTTGAGAAAATATTAAATGTAAATTTTAGATAATATTATCATACTCGTATATGTAGTATTTTAATGCAGAGTATATAAGCTAAACTAATAATTGCATTTAAAGTCAAAAACGTTACGTGAAATTTGGGTAAATTGAGTTATCTAAGTATTAACTATATTATCTTTTGCAATTTAGTGAGCAACTTTTACTAGGATTTTCTGTTATCTCGACTTTTCTTAAAGTATCAACGAATTTTATTGAAATACTAGCGGGACCTGACAGCCGTTGTCCTACATGATATTTCAAGCGATTAGAATATTAAATTTAATAATATTATGTTTAAAACAAAAGCTACTTTTAATAACACAAAAAACAACTTTTTTTGTGCATGTTTACCTAAAAACAAATAGGAAATGAAATATCGCAAATATTTTATTCAGGCCTCCCTTATAACCCCCACTCCCGTTCGAGACTAAAAACAATTAATACAGCTCATAATCCATATTTATTTATAGCTGTTGGTGAGGGTGATGAATGGTTAATCACAAAACTTTTTTATGGCTCCTCACAATTTTATTTCTTATAAACGCTGAGCGCTTTCGGGGACTAAATCCCCATCCTCAGAGCTACAAAACAATGTAACACCATAATTAGGAGTCTAAAAATCAGTTATCAATTATTGTAAAAAATTTTTATAATGTTATAGACGTTTTTGTTATATGACTAATTATGTAAAATATTTTTAACAACTGATTTTTAGACTCCTAATTATGGTGTTACATTGTTTTGTAGCTCTGAGGATGGGGATTTAGTCCCCGAAAGCGCTCAGCGTTTATAAGAAATAAAATTGTGAGGAGCCATAAAAAAGTTTTGTGATTAACCAAAACTCATAATCATGGCAGAATTAATGATAATTTACATATACAGTTTTGTTAAGTTCGGTTCAATCGTTAGTTCCTAATAAAATTGTTGGCTCCCACTTTAATTGTTTAGTGTATATCTCGTTTATACGTTGTTAAATGACAAAAGTAAATATAACAATATGCCCGGCGTTTTCAAAAAATCAGTTACATCTCTAATTACAAGTATCATTTATACAGTATATTTTTTAATATATATGTATTTGTAGACATTGCTTTTATTATTATTTATTTTATTAATCTTTTTTGTTTACATTATATTTTTATTTTATATTCTCGTTTTTTTTTTGGCTTGATATTTGTCACAACCTTGGTACATATATTTTAACTCAGGTTACCTATGTGAGTTAAAGCGTTGGCTTTATTCTCTCATGGGAAATCTAGAGTGGCGAGTTCGATGGTAACATGTAGATAACACGTCCCAATTTATTATTTATAATTTATATATAATAATTTAACTTATCTTTTATTTTTTTTTTTTTTTAATGTCATTGATTGATAATTTAGCTGTGTAATCGGTAACTCACCATCGGTGAGCAGCCTCACTTAATTCTTTAATGAAGTGTTTTTTTTCTTCTATGAATATAAACTTAGATAAATATGAAAAATTTATTCATAGGAATACTCTTAATGATAATTTTAGCAATTTGGATTATTATTATTTATTAACGTCCACTTTTTGCAACTCAGGCAAATTGGGATGGGTTATCTACAGGTTATCAACCAGTATTCTTGATGTGACATTACGAAAAAATTCCTCACCTTTATACATACATTTATTTAAAAAGGGGGGGAGAGGGGGAGAGAGAGAGAGAGAGAGAGAGAGAGAGAGAGAGAGAGAGAGAGAGAGAGAGAGAGAGAGAGAGAGAGAGAGAGAGAGAGAGAGAGAGAGAGCGGGAGGAGGGGAGAGAGGGGAGAGAGGAGAGAGAGAGAAAGAGAGAGTGAGAGAGAGAGGAGAGAGAGGATAGAGGTGTGTGAGAGATAGAGTGAGAGAGAGAAAGAGAGGAGAGAGAGGATAGAGGTGTGTGAGAGAGAGAGAGAGAGAGAGAGAGAGAGAGAGAGCGGGAGTAGGGGAGGGAGAAGAGAGAGAAAAAGAGAGTGAGAGAGAGAGAGAGAGAGGGAGAGAGAGCGAGAGAGAGAGAGAGAGAGAGAGAGAGGGAGAGAGAGAGAGAGCGAGAGAGAGAGAGAGAGAGAGAGAGAGAGAGAGAGAGAGAGAGAGAGAGAGAGAGAGAGAGAGAGAGAGAGAGAGAGAGAGAGAGAGAGAGAGAGAGAGAGAGAGAGAGAGAGAGAGAGAGAGAGAGAGAGAGAGAGAGAGCGGGAGGCGGGGAGAGAGGGGATGGAGGAGAGAGAGAGAAAGAGAGAGTGAGAGAGAGAGGAGAGAGAGGATAGAGGTGTGTGAGAGATAGAGTGAGAGAGAGAAAGGATATATATTTCTGTTAACGCTCTAGCGGTCGCAATTTTTGTTTGATCGTTACGAAACTGGATATTTAACCGTTTTATATAAAAAGACAGATCAAGTTCGTTAATGGCTGAAATCGGAATAAAAGGAGGGGGGTTTAGGGGGGGGGATTTTCGAAAATTCAAAATATCTCCGTTATTATGCATCGGATCGAAAAATTGCACAGAACCAGTCTTATTGCAAATTAAATTTACTATAAATATTGTTTATACGTATACGTTTATTCTCTATCTTGAATATTAACCGAGATATTTGCATTTTTATGAAGTCTGTGAGATGTGGTCTGGTATAGTTCGGATTAGGTCGGCCATTTTCGTAATCGCTCGGCTCAGGTGGGAGCTTTTTCTAACCTTACTTGACGTTTCTAACCTTACCTTACCTTCGTTACTTTATGAGATTTATGCAAATACGTT
>CM032232.1:28282500-28290000 GCA_019009955.1 Riptortus pedestris
CAACATCAGATTCAGCCAAGATTTGCAATGCCTCAGCTTTATTAGTTTCCTCACCCGGTACACCAGTTACCGAGACACCTTCGACCATTGTTCCATTCACAACCTGAACAACTCAAAATACCATCTTAAAATGGAACTAAGTTCAGTAGAGGGATGACTATCGGCATCCAAACAACACAGATAATAGCCTGAATTTCGTTGTTTTCTTCTGCAGAGAAGTTCCTCTATAAAACTGTCTCTGATAAAAAAAAAAATAATAATAATAATAATAATAATAATTCTACTATATTTATTTATGAACGTCCACTTTATGATGCTATGCTGGACGGGTTATCTACAGGTTCCTACCCTTTTCTAGCCAGGGTAGGACTAAGGATTTTATTTAAGGAATTTCTATTTATCCTGGTGGGAATCGAATTCGCCACTCTGGGTTTACCATATGAGATTAAAGCCAACAAGATTGAGTTTCTCTAAAACCTCCAACAGAGGAGGTTTTAGAGAAACTCAAACACAATCTTCGAGAGTTGTATCTGAAGTTCATATCAACTTTTCATGCGAAGCTTGTCTAAGGCGAGACGTCAAGCATTCAAAGGCAATACTGATTTTGTTTGCAACAAAAATGTTAAACCACCCCGCCATTATAACAGATTTTCGTTAAAGGAAATCAGCTATTGATCTTGTACTCATGATGCGATTTTCAAACAATCTCTTCATGTCCATTGATGATAACTTAAAATTGACGAAAACGAAGTCCGTTCAAAATTGTATACGTGCCTATATACGTCTGTCTGTTAACCCTCTAGCGGTCGGAATTTTTTTTTATCGTTACCAAACTCAAAATATAAATTTTTTGCAGAGTTACAGATCAAGTTTTTAAACTGCTGAAATTGTACCAGTGGAAGGGGAGGAGGTTCAAATTAGGAATATCTCCGTTAAATCAAATAAAGGGTTAGAACCGCCAGTATGAAGACGGTGCCATCGCATCTATAGCACAATGCCAGCTCGGCTATCAGCCAGTTACGACGGTCTTCACCGACAGCTATGGCTACAGTATCTCCGTTATTTGAAGTCAGATAGAAAAATTGTATAGGAAAAGTCGTATTGAAAATGTAATTAGCTATAAATGTTGTTATATAGATATTTTCTATATCATGAATACTAACCGAAATATTTGGACTTTTTAGTTTTCAACCTCCAGTAAACCTCCAAACCTACTCATTCCGTGTTAAAAATTAGCTGTTATATCATGAAACATTTTATTCTAAGTTTAAATTCTAAATACTGATGATTTCAAGGGGTCTTTGTTTTGTGAATGGCACGCAAATTCGTTGTGATGACTTCCTCGATTAATATTTAGTTCTTGATTCAGATATGTTTTTTTTTACCTATACCATTCTTGATATTTAAGTGTTAGTTAACACTTCTAATCATATTGTTATTGCCTGAATTCAAGCCGTTCTTGTTGTATGCATTTTTTCGTAACTCAAATATTAAGCGAGTTATTCGTACTTTCTTGTTTTTTTTTTCTTTTATAAAAACTCTCTTTTCTACTCATCGATTTTTCACATAGAAATAGGGAGTATGTGGTGAAATGAGATCATTAGCGTGAAATACCAACGTATGTGTACTCTGCTTAGTTTACGCAGCCCGTGCGTGATGGACTTTTGCAATTTATGCCTCCAAGCAATGACGTCTATAATTATATTTTGGTAACCATTTATTTAAAAGATATGGCTAGTTGTGTAACATTCATCGTAAGCAAACTTTACATCAACTCAGTGTAGTAATCCTAGTTCTACAATTGTTTTACGCAATTTAATTTCAGTTCGTCGCAACTCCAACAGGTGTCTCTTGCGAATCAGAAGTTTGTTCAGTCGTCCTATTTGAACGTTCTCTAAAATTGGAGTTTCAAATAAGTTTTTTTTATGAAAAGCTAAAATTATGATGGCTGACATCATACATTTCAGTGAAGGCCCTTTTCTTCTTTAAATACACAAGTTAACTTTAATATTTATGTCAAGCAATTGAATTGTCAAACGACTTATAGTCCTGGTGCGCCATGGCCATTGTAATATTAGTAAACTTCTGTAGGTGGTTCCTAAAAAGAACATAAAACAGACATTATATGATTGATAGCAGGGAATACCAGTATCCTTCAACTATCTTATCACTTCATCAACATCCTATTCAAAACTTTGACTAATAGATTCTGCAAGCATAAAAACCTACTGATATTTTCATTTCAAGCTTTTAATTGTATTTTCACAGGTTCGAACATCTGTTGAATTTCATTCGAATTTGTGGCGTTGGTCTTAATAAACTCGGATTAATTGAGTTGCGAGTTCGAGAACTGTATGGTCAAAGAAAATATTTTTAGTGTCAAACTCACTGAACGAAATCCCTAAAAAAGGATGGGACTCTGTCCTAACATGGTTGGTTACATGTAAATTATCCCGATTAGCTTGAGCTGCTATACTGAAATTAATTAAAAACAAATAAATGAGACAAATTCTTTTTTAAGTTTTCAGTAGTTCATTACCGTTTATTAAATAGTGTTTAGAATAACCAAGTAATAGTCCACCATGTTTATTAGCAGCTTTCCCTCAAGGGAATCGAACTATTGAGATTGTAAACATGAGGTGCTCCTCGAAAAATTTCCTCACATGTCCATCAAACAATAACGAAAATGACACTCAAAACTATACACACACACACACACACACACACACACACACACACACACACACACACACAAACACACACACTTTTATGACACCGCACTGGCAGTCACGAATTCTGTTTTATCGTTACCGAAGTCAACATATAAGCTTTCTTTTTCAAAACTTATGACCACGGCCAGGATGGGAACAGGGAGAGGGGGTTTTAGTATTAATTCACATATCGAGTTTGGTTTAGTTCGGTTGAGTCTTTTGTGCCAAATAAAATTGTGGACTCCCGCCATAGTTTTTAGCGTATAACTCATTTATACTTCTGTATACGGCAAAAGTGCATATAACAAAAGTTACTCTAAATAACACTATAAACAACTTTTGTTATGTGCATATTTGCTGAAAAAGCAATAGGAAACGAAATATCGCTATTCTTAATTTCAGGCCTCCCTTATAACCCCCACTCCTGTTCATCTTAGAGAATATTAATATAGCCTAAAGTCTAAGTGGGACTAGTAGTAATGTACATACTAAGTTTCATAAAATTCGGTTCTGCCGTTTATGCGTGAAAAGGTAACAAATAAACAAACAAACAGACACCAAAGAAACAAAATGCAGTTATGGTGTCTATGACATGTGAAACGAAAAGGTATCGTGAAATTTCGCGAAAAAAAATCAATGTACAGACAGAGGTTACAATTTTATATATATATATATATATATATATATATATATATATAAAATCATATATAGACATCTGATAGTATAATCGGTGGTCTTTTTAAGGCACATATTCAGATTTGTTACGCACAGATAATCTCAAGATTACTCAGGTCTCTCTTCCTGCAAAACTGTCAATCAGTGGATATATAACATTTCTAAAATATTACATTTCTTGCTCTACTACATTATTAATTAATTTCTTCCTCGGCAAATATTTACCCCAATAGAATGATAATGAACTAGCAACAAAATTACTCGTATTAAAAACAGAGTATTTTATTTTTAAATACATCTTATAAGATATTCAGGATATTTTTTTTTATGTTTAATTCTCTCTCTGAGTCTCAACTCCCTTTAAGTAAAATGTAATTTTACTGGAAGCAGAGCATTTGGAGCGGAAGACAGAAAGAGAATATCTTAAAAAGTGCTCTGTTCTGGAGTGTATTTTCTCGAGAGTGAAATAATTCATGACAAATTTAAGTCTCTGTTTAATCCATTTTATATGAGAGTTGAAGCAGTATCATTTCCATTCTCATGAATAGTACAGGAACAAGTTTGTTTTCTATATTGTTTGAATAGAATATCTAACATTTCACTGTTAATAATTGTGATGAAATTAAAATTCATTCTAATATTTCTATACACTAAAAACTCCCCAATTCAAGTCAGTGACATATGACAGATTTAATTTTGGCGAGTAGGTTATATGTTTTGGAAGAGGGGTAAATTCTCTTTGTAATTTTAGGAAATTTATAACAACCATAGTTATAATTCTAAGCCATGAGGTATTTTTTAGATAACCAATAAATTAAGCTATTTTATCTCAACTTATTTCTTCAATTTAGTGTCTTATGTATACCGTTAGCCCTCCTTAAATAAGCTAATGTTTAGGGGGACAATTTTGGAAGTTTACGAAACACAGGAGCTCCTAAAACTAAGCAGAATTTCGACGTGGTGGAATGATCTTATCTCACCGTCTGTTCCATATTTCTCTGGGAGTTTTAAGCCAATAAACAGGAATTTAGATGAAACCAGGACACGTTATGTTTATTGACTCAGTTACTCAAAGTGAAAATTGGAAGAATAGAATCGAGGTTTACTTAATCCTGAAACATACACATATTGTTGTTCAAGAACACAAAGTTACAACAAACAATAAGTACTGTTCTCAAACGCTGACTAAATGCTCATATACTCAAGCAGGGGCTGTGGTAACTAAGCAGATTTCCCAAGTGGGTCACGTATTTGTATTTATCTCAAAGCGTACAAGTTCAATGAGAACAATTTTAGGCATTTAGGCTTCAAATAATGTGCTTCATAATATAACAGCTTACTGTTAATATGACATGAGTAGGAGTGGTGGTTTACTGAAAGCTAAAAACTAAAAAAAAAAAGCCATTATCTCGGTTAATAATGAAGATAATGAAAAACGGACATAACAACGTTTATAGAACATTTTCAATATAATCCATTCAATACAAATTTAATAACGAAGATATTTCGAACTGTCAAAATTCTCCCAATTCAAGAACTTGATCTTGCATTTTACGTAAAATGTTTAAATATCGACTTTGGTGTTGTTCAGATAAAAATTGAGACCGCTAGAGCGTTAATATATATATATATATATATATATATATATATATATATAGAGAGAGAGAGAGAGAGAGAGATAGATAGATAAATAGACATATATGTATACAATTTTAAACGGACCTCATTTTCAAGGTGGGATAGATCGACACTTGAAGAAATTTTTTGAAAATCCCATCATGAATACACAACCTGAATTCCCCTAAGTATATCAGTGATTGAATTCCAACAACATACACATTGCACTGTTTTGGTTGACATGCCATGCAGACGTTACGAAAAGTACAGAAATAGCAACACACTTGTAACAAGAATAAGATTACTTATAAGATTTGATAAAAGACAAATACTGTCGGGTCTCTTTGATGAATATTCCGAATGAATGGCAGTTTTCTCAGTATAACACAAAAGTCCGTCACGCAGTGGCTGCGTTAACTAAGCAGATTTTCCACGTGCGCCACGTATTTGCATATATCTCAAAACTTAAAAGTCAATGAGAACAATGTTTGGTATTTAAGCTTCAAATAAAGTGCTTCATAACATAATAGAATATTGAAAATATGAGATGAGTAGGAGTGGGGCTTTACTCAAGACCGAAAACTAAAAAAAGGAAATATCTCAGTAAATAATCAAGATAGTGAAGAAATGTACATAACAACATTTATAGAACTTTACATTTGCAATAAGACTGGTTCCATACAATTTTTCGATCCGACACATAATAACGGAGATATTAAGAATTTTCGAATAAAACTATTATATTGTATATCAAGTTTGGTAACGATAAGACAAAAATTGGGACCGCTAGAGCGGTAACTGACAAATATATATATATATATATATATATATATATATATATATATATATATATATATATATATATAGTTTTGAATGGACCTCATTTTCGTCATCTCCTGGGTAGGATCGATGGACATTTGAAGAAAAATTTCGAAAATCGCGTCATGAGTACAACCTCAATAGCTGATTTCCCTTAAGGGAAATCTGCTAAAAAACAACTAACTCAACAAATCAGGCCTAGAGTTGAAAGCGGCAAACAAGCAACAGATAAGAAGAAAGTCAAGTGGTTCAGACTAAACATTGGTTCACTCATTCCACAAACAACGCACCGAGTTATAGAAGCTGCAACGGAACGTTGAATACTGACTAACTTTGACATTTGAAATAACGATATTTTTACAAGACCTATTGTGTGATGGGAGGCACAATTCGACTATTATTAAATGTAACTAAGCATCAAAGACTATATTACATTAGCAGTTTGATTGTTATATATTTCTTATTATTTTTGTTCATTAATTACCGCTTCAGAGTTACAGAATGTTTTCACGGAATATTAATGCTTTAATACATGCAAATCTAATATTATAATGGTTTCCACTAATAATCACGAACCATTTAAGAATAAAAATTTTCCTTTTTCTCTTTTCAAAGAATGGAGTGTGAGAAAATCGCCTTCGTTGAGAAGCTAAAAACAATAACTAAATATATAGCTAAAAGGAATATTTTATTCAAATAAGAATCTTTAAATAATACTCATAGAACCACATTTCTGTAGATAAACAGCTATAATGCATTTACAAGGATTTTCTTTCGTTGTTAATTGTTTCAGTTTATTAGTAAATAGTTGTTTGAGTTTTTAACAAGTAATATTTGAAAAAGATGGTCAAAAGGTAAATAATAATTTTCTTAATATATATACACACTAGCTCAGATACCCGGCTTCGCCCGGGAATTGATTTGAGGCTGGATGGTGATGGTATGTTTTGGCATGGCTTTATTTTGCACACTATTTTGACATTTTCCCATACCAGTGTTTAGGGGTTATAGCCCTTATTGGCATTTGTTAATAATACAATTATTTTTTTATGTAAGACTTCACTGTCCTCCATATTGTCATATTTCCCGTCTCCTGTGCATTATGCATAGATTTCAGTTATTAATGAAAAAATATTAACGCAGATTTGAATTAATTCTTCCAGGTGAGGTACCTGATAGTTCAAATTGGAATGAATTGTTGAGCATATCAATATTTCTACGCAAATTTGCTTACTCCACACATTGTTCCTGGAGAAATGTATAAAACAAAAGTTAATCTAAGTAACAAAGTAAGTAACTTTTGTTATGTGCATGTTTGTCGAAAATCAAATTTACAATGAAATATTGCGATTTTTTATCTCAGGCCTCCCTTATAACCCCCACTCCCGTTCTAACCTAAACATTTTAATATAGCTTATAATCATGGAAGAATTAATGCTAATGGACCGTTCAACCGTTAGCGCCCAATAAAATAGTTGACTCCCGCTTTAGTTTATAGTGTATATCTCGTTTATACTTTGTTAAAAGACAAAAATGAATTTTCCAAAAGTTACTCTAAATAACAAAATAAACAACTATTGTTATGTTCATATTGACCGAAAAACGAATAAAAAACGAAATACCTCTATTTTAAATTCAGGCCTTCCTTACAACCCCCACTCCTGCCCGTCCCTAGAAA
>CM032232.1:28295000-28347500 GCA_019009955.1 Riptortus pedestris
TACATGAAAAATTAAACAAAGGTAATCAGATATTTAAGAAGGACGAGGTAGAAAGGACCGCCCGAAGGTAGGACCTTTGATGCCAAAGAATGTTCTCGGCGATACCTGTCTGGGATCTATTCTTGTCTGGACAGTTTTCTTTGATGTTGCCGCTGGTCTATAAAAACGGTCCAGCTCGCTGGAGAGTTAGTTTTTTCTAAGTTCTCTTCACGTGAATAAGAGTGCGTTCAGTGAACATTGCTGTAAAGTGTTTTTACGGAAAGAACAGGCAGTGCCTTGTTTATGTAAAGAACAGTGCAGCGCCGTGTTTGTGTAAAGATCAGTGCAGTGCCGTGTTTGTGTAAAGAACAGTGCAGTGCCGTATCTTTCTTTGTGAACTTCAGTGATCGTAGGTTATTGGACTGTTCAATAAGAAGAAGAATAATGAAGTTATCAGTGCTTACTGTAAGTAATATTACCAAGTTTGTAGTGCCAAATAAATTGTGCAGTGATAAATTTTGTAATCCAAAAGAACTCTAATAAACAACGTTCATTATTTTTGTAATAAACGTAACAATATGTTTAGTGAGATTTCTTTTGGAGGCTCAGGATAGACATTTGAGTTAAAGTTTTGGCCTTAATCTCTTTAGAGTGTCCTGTTCGATTCCCGCCAGTGCAATAGGAGTTTATTTAGTCACGAACTCATTGGATAAAATCCTTCGTCCCGTCCTGGCTTGAAAAGGGTGGTGTCCTGTAGATAACCCGTCCCAATTAGCCATTGTGCGAAAAGTGGACGTTAATAAATAATGTTCATTTATGGTATGTACGTTGTTACACCTTTTTCATGATCCATACTGGAAATGAACAATGCAAATGGAGAAGTTGTGGTAAAACCATGGCCTTAACGATTGACTGCTTTGAGTAGTGAAGGAAGGCGCTCCTTATACTGGTAGTGGGAGCAATAGGAGCTGGATTGAGGGGGCGGGGGTGTAAAAAGTAAAAGTCCACAGAGAAGGGGGTGGAAATAATTTGTAGCCAGTGAGGCTGAAATAGTGAAGGCCACTCACCCAACTTTTTGCACGGTTCAACCACTCCTAGGCTGACCTACTGCTTGCTCTGTCTGGACCCGGGCTATTCTCACAGGCTCCAAAACTCTTTCTGCCACCAACAATAGCTAATTGGGAAACCCCTAGGAGCATTGGAATTAGAAAGAGTTCGGGTCCGGTGTACTGGCAGTCTTCAACACACCCCAAATTAGAAGAAAGTCCGTCACGCAGGGGCTGCGTAAACTAAGCAGATTTCCTACGTGAAGTTCTACAATAGAGAAATTTCACGAGAGCCGAACAGTTACGGAAACGGCCGAACTAGCTTTTGGAGGAAACTCACGACTGGAACCAAAATCAGCCGATCTCATCTCGTTCGTTATCCGCCAGCACTTAATAAAAATGCTAATATCTCGGTTAATATTCAAGATAGAAAATAAATGCATGTAACAATATTTATAGTATATTTAATTTGCAATAACATTAGTTCTATACATGTTTTCGATCCGACTTATAGTAACGGATATATTTTGAATTTTCAAAATTTCCCCCCTCTAAACCCCCTCCCCTGGTCCGATTTCAGCCGTTAACGAACTTGATCTTTCTTTTTACAAAAAAACGACTAAATATCGAGTTTGGTAACGGTAAAATAGAGTTGCGACTGCTAGAGCGCTAACAATGTGTGTATATATATATAGATTTATCTATATATAGATATATTTATATATATATATAGATATGTATTGATATATATCAACATTGGCCATTAACACTCTGGGATTATGCTTACTACATAAAAAGGAGACCCTGAATTCACTTGCCATCTTGATTAAAAACCACGTACTAAGTCTTAATATCAGGCTTTACCTACAATAATTCTTCCAAGTCCTATGTACACCTATGGCTAGAGGGTGAAATCGTAGACTTCAGAAAGTACTTATTGATCATCAAGGCCACCCATTTAATGACGACTATTAAATAATATTAAAAGAAATAGAAGCACTTTATTATTTAAAATAACACTTCTAGAATTTATTTGAACAACAAAATGTAATTATAAATTAGAGTTAGCCCAAAACTGAAATATGTTGCGGAGTAGCTGCATAAAGCGGTCGTCCCCTGCAAGAACTCTGCAAGGTACCTGTGCCAAGTGGTGTAGTAATAAAAGATTACTAAAAGATTACTCATTTTCTGATAATGAAATAAACAGAATGACTAAGATAAACTAGTCAAGTATGAACCACCATGTAAACCACAGCACTAAGCGTTTTTGAACCAGTAAATATTGTATCTGTAAATAAAGAGTGGCCTCGCGCTAATCATTTTGTCATTTATAAATTGTAGAAGTGTTGTTTCATATAATAAATTCATTTCATTTTAATTATGATTTAATAATTGTCTTTAAATGGGTGGCCCCCAGTAATCGCTAAGTGCCCGTCATAATTGAATAAATGGAAACAGTACCTTTAGAATAGTCACAAAGGTTCTTATGACTTGTAAACTACCAATTGTAAATGGAAGATCCCTCAAGCATAGTGGAATATAAAGAATTTCATCGCAACCGTTCCAGCCCAAAGATCTATCAAAGATTGCTTATTCGAGCCCTTCTTTCTGATGGCGAAGGAAGAAAGAAAAAATAAACTTAGTGTTTTATCTGATTAGCTTAAAGACAGAATATGAATGTGGACAACTTACAGTATATCGTGATTAAATATAAGGTAGTTTTTTTTTAAAAAACAGGCAGACTACACGCACGTGTTGATATTTTATTCTAACCAAAAAATCCTTAGCATATGTTCATATTACAGTATGATGTTGCTATGACAACTTGAACCTCAACGTCCTCCCTTATCATACGTAACAAATGGATATTCCTATTTTTGGTGATAAAACATGAAATTTTCGACGGAACAGTTGCTCCGTCAATAAATTTGCTTCGTTTTCATCCTAAGGACAGTGTATGAGATTTACTTGATTCCTCTTAATAAGATCCCGAATGAAAGGCAATTGGACATCTAAATGCTTCATCCTAACACTAGCTTTCTCATTTTCTATAAACTTCATCCATCTCTGATTGTCTTCAAACTGTGTTGTTGGATTTCCCTCACAGTATCCCAAATCCTTGAGAAGTAATCTAATCCTTAAGGCTTCCTGAACAGCCATTGTTGCTGCCATAAACTCAGCTTTTGTTCATGAAAGTGTCGCTGATTGTTGCTTTTTTCTGAACCAAGCCACACGTGACTTTTCTAGAATGAAAAGATACCTGCTGATTGTCTTACCGGGTGATTAGGGGTTACCGATATCTTAATTAGAATAGCATCTGTCATGTATCATATTCTACCTTTATCATATTCACACAACTCATTCTAACACTTTTTAATGAATAATTTCCTGAAACTAAGTCTTACAATCTGTTAAAATAAGCAGACAACACGCAGGTGTTCATATTTTATTGTAACCTAAAAATACACAACATATGTTCATAATACAGGATGATGTTGCTATGACAACTTTAATCTCAACAGTTTTCGCTCAAATCCTTAATATGTGAACATAGTCGCTAATAATTTAATATATCGACAGTGTTGATCAGCAACCATGTCCAAAAAATTACTTTTACAGGAAGCTTAAAAAACTGATTAAAACATTCAGTAAATGAAAATATTGATATATTTCAAAGTACGGGAGAATAATATAAAATAAATTTGAATATAGCCTTGAAACAGAACATGAAAAAGAGTACATTTAATGTAAATATGAAAAAATCAGGATTTATAATTTTTTTGACATACGAGGTTGATGATCAACACAGTCAATATTTTTATCGTAAATTGTAGCCCGCGAACATATGCTTTATGCCATTGGAGAACACTACGACGAATCTGACGTCTGTTTTTTTGGATGAAATTACTCATTTGACTAATTCCTTTATTGGATAGTAATTTGCCCTAATTGGACATCATCAATCTTAGAAGAACAGGCATTTTCCAAATGGAATAAAACGCAAATATAAAGTAAAACTTGATACAAATTTGTGACCTCGAATGATTAATGTAGAATTTCTTCTTTATGGGTGTCCATTCTGTTTGCCAACGTTACGGATCAATTTATCTCCTTACTCAAGGCAAACTTATAAAAATAATAAAAATAGCTTTATTGACATCCTTTTAGCAGATTTCCCTTAAGGGAAATCAGCTATTGAGGTCGTACTCATGACGCGAGTTTCAAATAATTTCTTCAAATGTCCATCGATCCTACCCAGGAGATGACGAAAATGAGGTCCGTTCAAAATTATATATATATATATATATATATATATATATATATATATATATATATTTGTCTGTTAACGCTCTAGCGGTCGCAATTTTTGTTTGATCGTTACGAAACTCGATATTTAACCGTTTTATGTAAAAAGACAAATCAAGTTCGTTAATGGCTGAAATCGTACCAGAGGGAGGGGGGGTTTAGAGGGGGGATTTTCGAAAATTCAAAATATCTCCGTTATTATGCATCGGATCGAAAAATTGTATAGAACCAATCTTATTTCAAATTAAATTTTCTATAAATATTGTTATATACACTTATTCTCTATCTTGAATATTAACCGAGATATTTGCATTTGTATTCTGTGCGTCGTCGGCAGGAGTCGGCTATGTTCGGGACATTCCGCCGAGAGCTCTGGCGGCCGTTTCCGTAAACTATTCGTCCCTCGTGAATAGGTTTAGAGATCCCTTACACTACAGTTGTTATTGGGCAGATTTCTCGACTGTGAAACTTCACGTGGGAAATCTGCTTAGTTTACGCAGCCCCTGCGTGACAGACGTTTTACAGGATAGAGTTAAAGCCTCTCCCATTAGGAGGTAAAATAAGGAGTCCATCCTAATTGTCAAAGTTTTCTGACCGTCCTCTTCCACCATTCTCTATCTCTCGCCACTCTCCACCAATTGTTGCCAACGACTGCAGTAAGCTCGTCCCTCCATCTCAGGCACTGTCTTCCTCTATTCCTGACCAAAGGCAAACTTATGATTCTCAAAATTTCTATCAAATGTCCTCTAAGAAGGGTATCCAGGGCAGTCAGTAACCAGGTTTGAAGACGAATGCCATAAATTGAAAAAAAGAAAGAAAAAAAACATTTAAAAATAGTATTAAAACACACTTTGTTAATAATCCCTTAATAATTATTGGATGGATCTCAGGCGTAGGACTACCAGTTCCTTAAAGTATTTAAAATGTGAAGGTGAGTGATGAATATAAGATATAAGCTTGCCATAAGTACGGAGGACAACAAGAAAAGTGATAACCAGGCAGGAAGGACGCCCGCGAAGTATTAGTAAAATAGGATTTTCAAATCACCCCAAGAATAAGGACATATTGAAGGACAACACTATTTTAAGATTTTGCTTTTTGAGTTGTATTAGAGGTAACTAGTAGTATTACAGGTTTTGAGAATCTCGGGAAAGCTAAAGAATAATGTGGCCTCCAGGAATACGAAGGCAAAATTACAAGTTTCTTACTGGCATCCTGGCTGTGATGTCCACAACTGCTCTCCAGGTAGATATGGACAGTTCCCTAAGGAATTTTTAGAGAAATCTCTGATAACGTCTACATCCCCCTTGAACACCGAAATGACCAATGGTTTATAACCAAACGGTCACTGGCTTAACCAATCCCACTTTCCAATCTTGTATGCTTTAATCAGCAGCAAGATTGGAGTTTAGGCTCTCAGACAATCAGGAGGGCTATGAAGAAGGAAGGAAACCCGAACCACTTTCAATATACGGGTTACATCTGAAGAAGGCCTAGCATCTGAGGGTTGTCAAGATGAGTCTTCACAAATTCACAATATCTCCGTTACTATTCCTTGGATCGAAAATATATATAGAACAAATCTTATTGCAAATTAAATTTGCTATAAATAATGTAATATACATTTATTCTCTATCTTGAATATTAACCGAGATATTTGCATTTTTCTGTTTTCAGCTTCTGAGATGAGATTGGCTAACTTAAGGTCTAGTCGTGAGTTTCCGTCAAGAGCTAGTTCGGGCCGTTCCCGTAACTGTTCGACTCTATTCTGAAATTTTTTATTGTATAACTTCAAGTGGGAAATCTGCTTAGTTTACGCAGCCCCTGCGTGACGAACTTTTTTGTACTATCTTTGTTTAAGCCAATTATTCATTTTTTTATTTAATAAAGGAAGTGGTAACTAGACGATCTTCTCTAGCTAGATAATTTCACCTCCGTTAACTACATGAAATTCGTATAAAACTAAAGCAGAATAAATTGAAACATATAAAGGGGATGCGGAGATTTCAAACAGCTAAATTCGAACTAACAACGAGTTCTCTTTTTCGTTAAACCATAAATTATAGTAGATTTTATATTAGACTCCCTCTATACCATAAATCCCCCAGTTTTCGTTAAATTCCTTGTTCAGCTGTATTACCATGTTAATTAATTTGAGTACTGTTTCAGAATTTGCTGGGATTCACCTCGGTTTATGTATAGCAATTATGTGAAGTGAAATTCTTTCTCCTCACATTTCCAGGATATTAAATTACTACCAGGCTTTTATTTCTTCTTTTTACCGTTCCCGAGAATGGACTATAATAATTTCGTTTTCGCAGTGCGATTTTTATTTATAATAAGTATGTAAAATAAAATATTCGGTTGTTTAATAAGAAGGTCCTCTACGAAGAAAATAAGTAAAAGAATCCCCGGAAAAAAAATAAATAGAAGCGTTTTCACTTGGGATTTGTTGCAACTAATTTTATTTAGCTTAAATCTGAAGTTATTAATAATATATGTAAGCTCTATAGCTACTATAAAAATAGTTATCAACGTATTTACTATGTTAATAGACAGGGAAACCAGTGGGCAGTTACTTTTTGAAAATTTACCTTTACGAAAATTAGCTTTTGAGGTCACGCTTGATTGTGTGATGTTAAAGTTTCATGTACACATCTTTTATTTTTATCATGACATGAAGATTCGCGGTTATTTTATTAGATTTTACTATTTTTAATGAGAGTTAATTAGACTTACTGCAACAAAACCCATACTGACAGACTGCATCCTACAAAAAAAACCTTCAGATACCCTACGATAAACAGCAGCCAATGTTTTCCAAAAATACTAACATATCTAAAAGATAAACATTTTGAAAAACATATAGTATAAAATAAAATAGGTCTACAGCATACTTAAAAAGATATAAATGGGATAGCTTTTATTATATTCATTTAGACAAAGCACGGATAAGAGGAATAATTAGATATTTAAGGAATACTTTCCATAATATAAAAATAAAGTACAACCAAGGTGTTCATGAAGGAAAAAATATATTATTCTAACTACCCCTTAACATTAGAGATCTTTGGAATCACCATCGATGTGGGGCACAAACCAAATAAAAAAAAATAAATTAGGCTCAGTCATTGCTTATGTCTTTTGTATTTTTCTTGTTTTTATTACTTGGTTTCTTACTTTCCTTGTAATAAGAAGCTAAACGAGGCAATCTTTTTTTTTTTTTAATTTTTATTATTAGGTATTATAATATGTAATCATCTGCTTAAGGGTTGCCACTTTGTGCAGGCCGACTTATATAATGTTCCCATCAAGAAAGCAGCAATGAAACCAATCTTGACACAGCATTAATACAACGTTCGCGACTTGGGTTCCTTTCAGTTTCTTCTTCTTGCAGGTTAGTGTCAGATGTATCGAGTAACATGGAATTCAGCCTTGTGAGTTAAGGTGTTGGACTTCATCTCCCATGATAAACCTAGAGGGTTGGGTTAAAATCCCTTCTGGGCAATATGAATGTATTTAGCGACTAACGTTTTAAATAAGAAGTCCGTCACGCAAAACGGGCTGCGTAAACTAAGCAGATTTCCCACGTGATGTTTTACAATAGAGAAATTTCTCGAGAGCCTAGCAGTTAAGGAAACGGCCGAACTAGCTATTGGCGGGTCACTCGTCCGTTAGCCGCCCAGATTTAATAAAATGCAAATATCTCGGTTAATATTCAAGATAGAGAATAAATGTACATAACATTATTTATAGTAAATTTAATTTTCAATAAGATTGATTCTGTACAATATTTTGATCCGACGTATTGTAACGGAGATATTTCGCATTTTCGAAAATCCTCCCCCCCCCCATCCCACTGGTCCGATTTCAGCCGTTAACGAACTTGATCTTTCTTTTTACATAAACAACTAAATATCGAGCTGGGTAACGATCAAACAAAAATTGCGACCGCTGGAGCGGTAACAGACAAATACATATATATATATATATATATATATATATATATATATATATATATATATATAAATAAATATTTACAGTTTTGACCTCGTTTTCGTCATCTACTAGGTAGGATCGATGGACATTTGAAGAAAAATATCGAAAATTCCGTCTTAAGGAAAATCTGCTAAAATCCTTAGTCCCTCACTTGGGAAGGATGGTAACCTGTAGACAACCAGTTTCAATTAGCCGCAGTAGCATAAAGTGGACGTTAATAATTAACATATCAAGCAGGATATTTGTTATTAATGTTAAATCTCACAAAAAATGACTGTCGATTTTGTTGTATTTTGGGACCATGAAACGTGAGCTTTCATTTCTTTCTTTTTTAGCTCATTAAACATGATCTTGACAGGTAGATCAGCCGAATACAAGAGTTTTCAAGGAAGTGGAGAGTATTTTCCTTTTTTTTCCAGAACAATTGCCTTCGTTTAAACAATAAATTGGTGTTAAGTTCTGTTTCTGGGAAATTCAACATCTGTATTGATTGGCCGTACTTCAACAGCCATTTTTTAAACGAGGAAAAAACGATGGGAAAATCAAAGGAAAGTACAAACGTTGTTAAACAATTCCTCTCCGCTTATAATATTAACTGGAGATCGCGCCCATCATCATCGTCTGGGGTATTTTGACCATTCTGATGATTTTGTTCATTGATGATTCATATGCTGAGTATCGCTCTTACTACTGTCATTACTAGTATCGTTATGCTTTCATAGCCCTGATGCTTAATCGAATCGGAGAGGTTGCATTTCACAAAAATAAATATAATTACATATTGAATTAACCCCTTCAGACCCACTGTCCAATATATTGGACATGCCTATTTCAATGGTATATCTTCATGGATTGATCTTCTTTGGTAGAAAAATCAATTTTAATAATGATTTTAGGTATTAACCTTTCAATTGTGAGCCTTTTTCTGGTTTATACCTGTTGTAGTGGCATTTCTAGCGCTTTGAACATCCAATTGTTGATATTGCTATTTCACCTATTAAAACCATGAGTAAATAAATATCTCATAGATTTAATTTTGCATGTATATAAGTGAAAAAATTATTTTTAAGTAGCCAGAAGCCTCTAGAAATCGTGTTTGTTAAGAAAAAAAATATTTTTTCCCTGGTTATTGTATTTTCTAATAAATATGGATGTCCAACATATTGGACATCGGGTCTCAAGTGTTGCATTTCACTAATACCTCTATTCTATGGAGGAATTTACTTATTGACTTTTATGATTATTATTTTTATGTGATAAACAATATTTTAGATCTTTCAAATTGCTGAAAGTTTTACCTCAGAAATAGAAAGAAAAAAAAGAGGAAGACCTAGTCTTGAATAATCCAGTAGTGAAGAACCCCTTGCAAAGAAAGCAAGAGCTGAAGTGAGACCAAATTCTGATGTTAGGAATGATGGATTTGAACATTTTCCAGATATTGATGATAAAAAAGATGCAAGTAGATGCCCAAAATGAAAGGTTGCACAAAAAAAACTAAATTTTATTGTGTTAAATGGAAATGCCACTTGTGCATTACAAAAATAAGGATTTGTTTTATATTATTTCACAGTTAAATTTTGTTCAATATTTATTATTTGTAACATTCTATGATGTAAATTTGTTTATTATCACTTAAAAAAATATTACTAAAGTGTATTTTATTTATTTATCCAAATCCTTATCAGTAGAATAAGTTGTAAAACTATGCCTGTTGAGAACCGATGTCCAATATATTAGACACAATTTAAAATTGTCAATAAAATTACAATTAGGAAATTAGGATTTTTTCACTATTTTTCCCATGTTTCTGTAAACATATAGAACATGAAAAAAATTTTTTTAGTCAAAATATTTGAGTTGGGTCTGAAGGGGTTAAAAGACCATAATCAAATTTATTATTAGTTAGAGAAATCTGTTAAAGAGCAATATCCTTTTATTTATTACCTAGAATCTAATGGCTGCTATCAGTATGAATATTATCGTGAATATGAATTTTTTAGGGGCTCATGTTAGTCATGTGAGTTAAAGCGTTGACCTGAATCTCACATGGTAAAACTAGTGTGGCGAGTTCGATTCTCGCCTGGGCAAAGGAAATTATTTAGTGATGGAATTCATTAAATAACATCCTTAGTCCCACTCTGGCTAAAAAAGGGTGGTCACCTGTAGATAGCCCGTTCCAATTTGCCTGAGTTGCAAAAAGTGGCCGTTAATAATAATAATAATAATATCGTGAATTTATTTAAAAATGAATTATTTTATTTTTTATCGCCTTTGTTTGAATTTCAGCAGATTCTCCTTGAATCAAAGCAAGCTCCTGGAGCGATCAAATCGGTATTTTCATATCCGAAATCTGATACGTCGCTAAATCGCCCCAGTTGCGAAATACGATTATTGCATGAATAAATAAATAATATTAGAAGCTTTAAATTTACATTCATAAACGTATGTTACCGCTTTAACGGTCGCAATTATTGTTTACCGTTACCGAACTCGATATATAAGCGTTTTATGAAAAAAGAAAGATCAAACTCGTTAAAAGCTGAAATCGGAATAAGGGAAGAGAAGTTTAGAGGTGAAGAATTTTAAAAATTCGATATATCTCCCTTATTATAAGTTACATCTAAAAATTATCAGGAATAATCTTATAGCAAGTGTAATTTTCAATAAATAACGTTCTATAGATATTTTCTACATCAAGAATATTAACCGAAATATTTATTTATTTTGTGAGCTCCGCAACTAGGCGATGTCGCTCAGTATAATTTATTTTCAATTCCTTAAATTAATATGTTAAAATATAGAAAAATGTTTTCATGTTCGAAATATATGGATTTTTTAGTATTCAACCCTCAGTAAACCACCACTCCTACTTATGTCATATTAAAAATAAGCTACTTTATCATGAGCTATTTTATTATTATTATTATTTATTAACGTCCACTTTTTGCAACTTAGGCTAATCGGGACGGGTTATCTACAGGTTACCACCCTTTTCTAGCCAGGGTGGGATTTTAGGACGTTATTTAATGAATTTCGTCACTAAATAATTTCCTTTGCCCAGGCAAGAATTGAACTCGCCACTCTAGGTTTACTATGTGAGATAAAGGTCAACGCTTTAACTCGCATTGCTAACCTGAGCCCATTTTATTCTAAACTTAAATACCATGTATTGGTCCCATTGAACTTTTACTTTTTGAAATAAGTGCAAATATGTTGGGAAAATGTTTAGTTAACGCAGTCCCTTTGTGACGGGCTTTTCTTTTATACAGTACATCCAGGGCTGAGGTTTAGCCTGTCTGTCTGTCAGTTTATTGGCTTTCAGGAGGAAAAAGGAAAACCCTGTTAGGCGTTGCTTGTGGATGAGCTCCATTAACCCATTTTCCTGTCACTATGAAACCCATACTTCTTTTCCAGAAGAAAATTACCATCATATGAGGCATGACCCCATAAGTGCCTTATTTTTCCTATTTCATGGTTTTAAATGATCCTTATCATTCAAATATATCAATCAACGTTCAGTCCAATAAAATAATAATCCGTCACTCAGGGGCGGCGTAAACTAAGCAGATTTCCCACGTGAAGTTATACAATAGAGAAATCTCCATAATAAGAAGAATAGTTACAGTCAAACTAACTTTTGGCGGGAAACTCACTTATCCGCCATCGGCCCATATTTAATAAAAATGCAAATATCTCGGTTAATATTCAAGATAGAGAATACTTGTATAAAACAATATTTATAGTAAATTTAATTTGCAATAAGATTGGTTCTATACACTTTTTTGATCCGACTTATGGTAACGGAGATATTTCGAATATTCGAAAATCCCCCCCTCTAAACCTCCCTCCCACAGGTCCCATTTCAGCCATTAACGGACTCGATCTGTGTTTTTGCATAAAACGTTTAAATATCGAGTTTGGTAACGATCAAACAAAAATTGAGACCACTAGAGTGTTAACAGACAAATATATACATAATTTTGAACGGACCTCATTTTCGTCATCTCCTGGGTGGGATATGATTTCCCCTTATGGGAAAACTGCTAAAAACAGATACCCCTTTTTTTTTTCATTTTACTGAACCCCTACTATTTCGTGCTATCCTTAGCTACTCCTTAGGGGCTATAATTCCAAAAATGTAATAATATCAATAATTATGTTATTTTCTCAATTTTAAATTGATGATGAGTTCAAAACCATAAAAAACTAATTAATAATTGGGAATCGTATAGTTAAATAACATTCTAGACGAAATTTAAGAAAGAAAAAAAAACCTTAAATTAAATACCTCAGTTCAGTTGATTGCGTTAAGAAAAATACTACATCATTTCAGTTAATTAGTGACTCAAAGTGAACGCACTTAGCTATTCATTTTTTTAACCTAATTAAATTAACGTTAAGTAGCTAAAATTAAATCATTTTAATAATTATAATTAAAATGAATCGATGCGTAAATATCTTCCTTGACTACAGAGATATTCGTAGAGTTTCCATAATTTGAACATAGTTCTGAATAATACATTAGCCCAATCGAGGGAAACCTCAAACAACTCTACCTCGAATAGAGCGGACACCTGTATTGGGAAATAATTTAAATCTAAACAATTTAATATATATATTAATAGGGAGAGAATATTATAATGACAGATTGTTATATTTACGGGTATATCTCTTTGTAATTGTAAGATATAGGTTAGGTGTAAAACATATGTTTTTCTGTAATCGTTGAATGGTAACATTACTAAACTGAAATGAGTGAAGAAAGTGAATTGCCTTCTTAATTAGTAATAAGTATAAATTAAAAAATAATTTGAAGTTGGAAATTAAATGCTTTTAAATGTTTCTTAACATTGTAAGAATTTATTTTAACAAAATAAATTGAAATGTGAATGAATTATTGATGGAAATAATCAATATATTTTAAAATTTAAATATAATAATAATTACCTTCCTTGTTTATAACCTGCACTTGTTTATGACTGCACTACTTCACAATCATCACTAGTTGTTTTATTACTATGCTTATAACCTTTCACAACCATGCTTATAACCTACCAACAACATACCATAATCTTCACAACATCCTAATTTTGTTCATATTCTGGTTAGATCTGATCATGTATTACACGATTACAGAAAAAAATTAATACTACACTCGTGACGAAAGTAGAATTTACAACTCTCGTGAAATTACCACACTCGTTTAGCTCGTGTGGGTAAACGTTTTACTCGAGTTGTAAAATGATCTACTTTCGTCACTTGTATAATAAATAACTATTTGTAGATTCACAACATAGGCTTTCAGCAGTCCTGAGATGAAGAATAAATAGACATATTCTGATTAAACATTCTAAACCTTTTTTTTTGTGCTTAGGAATATATATATATATCGTCCCTCTTACCGCACTAGTGGTCGAGATATTTGTCTTATCGTTACCAAACTCGATATATAATCGTTTTATGTAAAAAGAAAAATCAAGTTCAAGAGGGGGTGGAGGTGGACAATTTCGAAAATTCGAAATATCTTCGTTACTATACGTTAGATTGAAAAAGTATACATTACTGATCTTATTGAAAATGTAATTTTCTATAAATAACGTTCTCTAGATATTTTCTGCATCATGAATATTAACCGAGGTATATGGATTTTTTTAGGTTTCGGCTTTGAGTAAAGCCCCACTCCTACTCATGTCATATTAACAATAAGCTGTTCTATCATGATACACTTCATTCCACGGTTAAATACCAAATATTGTTTTAATTGAGCATTTACATTGTGGGATATGTTGTGATGATATCAATTAAGAGTTTTCGTTCTTTACTCGAAAATGTTTATTTTATTCACACCATACGATATATTTAAACGTTTCATACAATACATAAAATAGTATTTGCTATTAGCTGAAATCAGGGGTTGGGGGGGGTCGTGGAGGTTAGAGGGGGGGGATTCGAAAATTTAAAATATTTCTGTTATGATAAGCCAGATCGTAAAATGCTGTATAACCCATCTTGTTAAGCTATTGATTTTCTACAATTATTCCATGCAGTTTCATCGTAACTCAAGTATAAAGCCAGTTATTTTAGCTTTCTTATTTTCAGCCCTCAGTACCCCCCCCCCTCCTACTCATCGTTTCTTAGCAGATTCCCCTTAAGTGAAATCAGCTATTGAGGTTGTAATCATGACGTGATTTTTGAAAAAAAAAATTCTAATGTCCATCGATCCAACTCAGGAGATGACGAAAATGAGGTCAGTTCAAAATTGTATATATATATATATATATGTGTGTGTGTGTGTGTGTGTGTGTGTGTGTGTGTGTGTCTGTCTGTTAGCGCTCTAGCGGTCGCAATTTTTGTTTGATCGTTACCAATCTCGATATTTAGTCGTTTCGTGTAAAAAGAAAAATCACGTTCGTTAACGGCTGAAATCGGACCCAGTGGGAGGGGGGGGGTGGTTGGAGAGAAAAGGATTTTCAAAAATTCGAAATATTTCCGTTACTACACGTCTTGTCAAAACCTTGTGTAGAACCAATCGTATTGCAAATTAAATTTACTATAAATATTGGTATATACATATATTCTCTATCTTAAATATTTTCCAAGATATTTGTATTTTTATCAGGTGTGTGGGATAACGGACGAGATGAGATTGGCTCTTGTCGGTTGGGTTCGTGAGGTTCCGACGAAAATTGGTTCGGCCGTTTCCGTAACTGATCGGTTCTCGTGACATCGGTTTAGAGACTCATGTTAAATTTTATTTTGTGAGATATATGCGAATACTTTCTGTTGACCCCCCCCCTTCTTTAGTTCTTGGACTACTAAAATTTGAGTTATTAAAATATAAATTGTTCTAATTCATTATATATTGCAGTATTAGATATAGTAAACAGTGTGCAATAAAGTTAATACGTTATATTCAGATATATATATATCAGTAATTGTTTTTCTTTCCGGTGAAGAAAATGTCTATCTGTTCAGCTCTGAGTGGTTGGTACATCTATTTTTTTATAGTTCGGAAGCCTTGGGAGCTTATTAAAATTATCTGAAAGACTTCTCATTACTGTTTGTATTTACGGTGGTGTTGTGTTACCAGAATGCAGATTTCTCTATTGTAAAACTTCACATGGGAAATCTGCTTAGTTTACGCAGCCATTACGTGACGGACTTTTTTATCAATTAATAGTTTTCTGATTAAATAAATGATAAATTAAGACATTTGTTTACTCACGCAACCGCTGCATGATAAGAATTTTAAAAATAATTTTTGTTACAATATATGGAGGTAATTTCCCATTTATTTAACAACCGGAACATTGTGTTCGCTTATTAAGACATAATTGATCAGTTTTGCTTGACTGACTCCTGACGACTGGGTAATTGCTCGAACATAAACAATTATTTCAAGAATCGCTTACTTAATTGTTAAAAAGAAAAATGAGTCACATAAAATACGCCGAACTGAAGAACATGAATCACCAAGGTTTTAGTGTTGGAATATCAAACGTTTAATTCTAACGAAGAAAAAAATTGGATTCTTATCGCAAATTAGTAATGTCAACAGTTGACTGCCATCTGTTATTAGTAAACATCATTCATAAAATATTTCCGTTCAGATATCAGAATGAACTATGGTTTCATTGATCAAAATTTCCGATTGAAAAGTATAATCAAAGGCCACAAATCAAATATTTTGTTTGATTAGATAATATCAAGGATCCTGAATGGAAGCTTTCCTTAAGGATTCTAAACACCTTGATAAGTGAAAAAACGCAGAAACTGCATTTATATCTTCAGAGAAGTCTATGCTGTGACTACTCAAATAAAGTAATAAGCTAGTGAAAATAAAAATAATATGGTTTCTTTTCTTATTTTCGTTTATTTTTTAAAATAGTCCGTCACGTAGGGGCTGCGTAAACTAAGCAGATTTCCCACGTGAAGGTTTACAATAGATAAATATACATACAGGTAACACTACCGTGAATGCTCAGTAAATGTACAATACAAGTTAATAATCTCTACAGCGGAAAGCGGCTGAATTGTAAACAAACAGGCCAGCCAGCCTCGTAATGCTGTACAGATAGACCGGAAAGACAAACAATTAATGAAATTTACTAGTGAAACTAGTGTTGTCATTTGTAATGAATCAGAATCAGTTTTATCTCAATCACACAAATTTTAGTAATCTAAAAACAAAAGAAGGGGAAGGGATCAACAGAACGTATTTGCATATACATCACAAAGTAAAAGTTCAATGATAACAATATTTGGTATTTAAGATTGGAATAATGTGGTTTATTATATAACAGAGCATTGTGTATGTAACGCTAATAGAAGTGGGGGTTTATTGAAGGCTGAATATTGGAAAATGAAAATATCTCGGTTAATATTTAAGATAGAGAATAAATGTATATAACAATATTTATAGTGCATTTTATTTGAAATAAGATCGATTCTATACACGATTTCGATCCGACTTATAGTAACGGAGATATTTCGAATTTTCATAAGTCTCCCCCTCTAGACCCCCCTCCCTTCCCCTGGTCCGATTTCAGCCGTTAACGAACTAGATCTTTCTTTTTACATAAAACGACTAAATATCGAGTTTGGCAACAAAAATTGCGACTGGTAGAGCAGTAACAGACAAATATATATATATATATATATATATATATATATATATATATATATATATATATATATATATATATATACAGTTTTGGACGGCCCTCCGTCAAACTTAGATCGGATTTTCGTCATCTACTAGGTAGGATCGTTGGACATTTAGGAAAAATTTCGAAAATTCCGTCATGAGTATGACCTCAATAGCTGATTTCCCTTAAGGGAAATCTGCTAATAAAAAAAGTGACCATGTCGTCTAAGCACAAGTGTTTCGTAAAAATGAAGATTAACCATTTGCCAATGTACAATAGACACCTTCAAAATATTTAAAAATAACGATAAGTAAGTATATTTAATATTTATGTATAAGTCCCCTTTATAAAGTTTTTAGGATTGACAGAGGGCAAACGTCTGGACTGATTTGATCATATTGAAGAATTAAGTAAGAAACTAAATTCGCTTTCCTTCTTATTAAAATGTGTTAATAAATATCTTCCAATGGGGACTACATTGCTAATATGCAACGGATATTTAAACAGTCAGCTAACTATGCTTTGGGACAACTCAAAAAATCATATTTTAATATTTAAATTTCAATAGAGAGCAATCAAGTTTATATACACCAGGAAATCTAGGAACTTCTGTCGTATTTTTTAAGGAGTCAAAATAATGACTTTTTCCAAACAATATTGGTTCTGACACAAAACATAAACTTGTTTTACAAAAACAGTGTAACACATAATCATAAAACTGGATACAACAAGAATATACTTCAAACATAAATATTTCAAGAAAAGCCTGAATTTTCAGAAGTAAAACTCTTTAACGCTCTGACGAATGTATTATTATTATTTATTTATTAACGTCCACTTTTTGCAACTTAGGCTAATCGGGACGGGTTATCTACAGGTTACCACCCTTTTCTAGCCAGGGTGGGATTTTAGGACGTTATTTAATGAATTTCGTCACTAAATAATTTCCTTTACCCAAGCGAGAATCGAACTCGCCACTCTAGGTTTACCATGTGAGATAAAGGTCAACGCTTTAACTCGCATGGCTAACCTGAGCCCCAAAACGAATGTATTAAATCTAATAAAAAAAAAATTCTTTGTTTAAAAGTGAATTAAAGAACTTTATGTATGACTGTTATAAATACTGGTCTTCCCAGATGTCAGGAAACGAGAGTTTCAAAAACTCATATTTCAGAGGTAGAAGCCAGACTGGTCGATGACAACAAACTGTGACAAATTAAAGAAATTTCTGAGCGATGGAATACTGCAAGTAGAAAAATCCGAAAAGAGGGGGTTGTTCTTGTCCGTATCCGAATTGAACATACAAAATTAACTGATAGTTATTTATTCAAAGGCTCATTCCCACCAACATGGGATTGTCGTTTTGTCTTCCTTACTGTCTCACATCTTCTCCTTCATTGTATAAAATACAATCTTCCAAGAACAGCTTTGAATCTTAAACAGAACTTCTTAGAGTACTCCTTAGTGTCGATGAAGAATGCAATAAAAGGCTTTTTGCATTTTTAACCGTAACTTGTTCCGATTTCAGCCTCTACCGAAGATGAATTTTATTATTGACAGAAAAGGTTAAATTTCGAGTATGGTAAAGATCAAATTAATTTATTAATTTTGGAGTTATAACTTAAAATCGTACTCGATGATGTCATCACTTAACGAATTTTTACTTATCTCGCATAATAAAGGTCTCTTGAAAACAATATTTGTTAAGTAAGCTTCGAATAAAGTGGTTCATGATATAACAGCTTGTTAATATGACTTGAGCAGGAGTGGGGGTTTACTGAAGGTTGAAAACTAAAAACTCCAAATATCTCGGGTAATATTCATGATTCAGAAAACATGTATATAACAATATTTATAGTAAATTATATTTGCAATGAGATTGGTTCTAAACAATGTTGACATGACATAATATATAAAATTGAAAATATCTCCGTGACTATATTATAGTACAAACTCAGTAACTGATTTCCTTATGGGAAATCTGCTAAAATATCTTAGCAACCCTAAGATATTAAATCAACCCTAAGATATTACTTTACAAAACGGAACTTGGCTACGGCCAAACCGAAACTTTTACTCAAATTCAACAAGGGATTTAATGTATTTATTCAAGATTTGGACACCATTTTGTAGATATACACCTATTGTTGTACACATATGTAATGTTACATATGTTTTATTTTATTTCTTTTTTTTTTCTTACTTTATTTTTGTTTTTTAGGATTTTAGGCTTCGTTAGTCTTCTTACCGGTACTTCCGAATAAGAAATACAAATTTAAATACACATGTGTAAGACCACAGGAGAAAACTTAAAGCTTAACCATGAGATGGTAAACTTAAAGAAGCACCCTTCAGAAGTGAAATCTGTGGGAAAAAATGAAAGTGGTAAGTTCAAGACAAGGAGGTATTCCTAGGGCAGCCACAGCATGATATTTCCTTTTGGTGTTCAAATACATAAAGGCCCATAAAAATATTAAACGACGGAGAGGGGAGGAATGCTTTTGATGTTGAAGAAAATTGCTAAAAAATAGGAGGTAGCTTAATGATTAATCTGAAGAAAGAGTAAAGAAAGTTTTGTTAATTAATATTAAATAATAATGGTATTTATTAAATTCCACTTTCATACAACTGAGACGGGTTATCTACAGGTTACCACATTTTTAGCAGATTTCCCTTAAGGGAAATCAGCTATTGAGGTCGTACTCATGACGCGAGTTTTGAAAAATTTCCTCAAATGTCCATCGATCCTACCCAGGAGATGACGAAAATGAGGTCCGTTCAAAATTATATATATATATCTATATATATATATATATATATATATATATATATATATATATATATATATATATATATTTATATATTTGTCTGTTAACGCTCTAGCGGTCGCAATTTTTGTTTAATAGTTACCAAACTTCATATTTAAGCGTTTTACGTAAAAAGAGAGATCAAGTTCGTTAACGGCTGAAATCGGACCAGTTGGAGGGGGGTTTAGAGGGGAGGATTTTTGAAAATTCAACATATCTCCGTTACTATACGTCGGATCGAAAAATATTATAGAATCAATCTTATTGCAAATTAAATTTACTATAAATATTGTTATATACATTTATTCTCTATCTTGAATATTAACTGAGATATTTGCATTTGTATTCTGCATGTGCTCGGCAGCAGTGGCTATGTTCGGACTTTCCGCCGTGAGCTCTGGCGGCCGTTTTTGTAATTATTCGTCCCTCTCGTGAATAGGTTTAGAGGTTACTTACTACTACAGCTGTTATTAGGCAGATTTCTCTATTGTAAAACTTCACGTGGGAAATCTGCTTAGTTTACGCAGCCCCCGTGACGGACTTTTTTTCTAGCCAGGTTGAACTAAGGATTTTATTATTTAATAGGTTCGTCACTAAATAAATCCCTCATCGAACTCGCCACTGTAAGTTCACCATGCGAGAAAAATACAATATTTGGTATTTAAGCTTGGAACAGCGTGGTTTATTAAATAACAGAGCATTGTTTATGTAACACTAGTAGAAGAAGGCTGAAAACTGGAAAATGAAAATAGCTCGTTTAATATTTAAGATGGAGAATAAATTTATATAACAATATTTATAGTACATTTTATTTGCAATAAGATTAATTCTATACACGTTTTCGATCCATCTTATAGTAACGGAGATATTTAGAATTTTCAAAAGTCTCCCCCTCTAAAACCCCCCTTCCCCTGGTCCGATTTCAGCCGTTAACGAACTAAATCTTACTTTTTCCATAAAACGACTAAATGTCGAGTTTGGTAACGATCAAACAAAAATTGCGACCGGTAGAGCGGTAACAGACATATATATATATATATATATATATATATATATATATATATATATATATAGATAGATAGATAGAGAGATAGATAGATAGATATTCACCGACATCATAACTCACATGGTTAACCGTGAATATTTGTGAAACAGGATAATTGGAGAACTAATCAAGTGAAGTACTATATATAGCAAAGGTCTAGGTCCCTCTAGAAATGTAGTGTTCTAAGGATCTAAGACATATGATTTTTCAATCAATTAAAGTTTATATTCCAGTGATACTGAATGAATAAGGATTACCTCCAATATTAGACTATTTAGTGCGTTACTAAGTACAATAGACAGAAGTTTTATAAGGAAAACAATTTTTCGTTCTACAATGCTTTATATAAAATTGTTCTATTTTAAAAAGTTAATCGTTCCCCATGCCGTTTCTTGCACATAAACCTTCCTTACTGGCAAATTTCTTTGTTAATAGATACCAATGCAAATGGATTAATCTATATGAATTATTTCCAAATAGAGACAGTTTTTTCTGAGTATCAAGCAACATGCAAGTAACTGAGTTGAAACCTTAATTTGTATTTGTCTCAAACCAGACACAGCTGATGATAGGTTTCTGGCCGAAAATGACTTTAGGCGAACCATTAGAGGGACAATAATATATTTAAACATTACCACATAAAAGCTCCCTTAGGCTGGGATTGTTGAAGAAAATAATTTTTATAAGCTTTCCAAAAGCAGTTTAAGACATTAATATTTTTAAAACAGATTCATCTTTACTTTTATAAGAAAAAATTCCATTGTATTGCTTCTGACGCACTATAATACTTCTTGAACTTGTTAGAAATGTGAACCTGGATTATAAAGAAATGCAAGAATTAATAAAATTTTAAGTAGTAGGTCGTAGCTTTTAATTAAATGGTGGAAGATTAAATATTATTTTGACTTTCATTTTTTCTCTAACATAAATAATGATAAATAATTTAACAATTCGCCATAAACCTTTGATAGATTTTCTCTATTTTATAAATATTTGAATAGATATAGGGTTTATTTGAAAAAATTTGAAGTGCTTATTACATTTTGTGCTACGTTGTGTAAATCCGTATGTGTGTGTGTGTGTGTGTGTGTGTGTGTGTGTGTGAAATTCTGAATGCTTGTGTAAGATTTACAAACTTTTAAATAAATTCTTGTTTATTTATTATTAATTATTATTAGTTTCATTAACTTTTATAAAAAAAAATTTGTTTTTGAATTTAACATTACGCTTTTGTTTCGTTTTTTTGGTTTTGCCTTTTATTAATTATTCGTGTTCTGTTTCTATTTCCTTTTCATAACTTTTCCCGTTCATTAATTCTCTCTGTTTTAATAGCTTTTATTTCATTAGTTCATATTTTATTTTCCACTAGCATTATAGCTCAGCAGCAACTATGAATTTATATTAACTATATTCAATAGTTTGGAGTATTTTTTACCATTTGGTTTGTGTGATCAAGGGTGTAAATCGCTACAAATTGCGTGACACCAAATGAATAAATATTTGGAAAACTTACAAACAACGAGTTTCTTGTGTGTACCTTTTGATTAAGTATCGATCTTTAATATTGCAAACCTTGGCAAAATATAATTTATCACTCACTTTTGAGAACATTAAAAGCTTTCCAATAACATATCAGTCCAAATCAAATATTCTTGTGGGTGGGTACTCTATCATTTTTAATTTTGACGTTATTCTAATTTATCCGAATTGTGTTTCTGAAAGTCAGTTTTTGTTTCCGATTTTTTTTTCGGATAACAGGATAAATATATTCTTTTATATTAATCTAATACAACGTAACGTCAGGTTAATCAGAAACACTTTTTAGTGGCTCCTCACAATTTATTTCTTAAAAACGCTTAGCGCATCAAAAAGTGCTTCGGCAGGGTTTGGCCCAGTAGCATCTCTATAGGCACGCCCCACACTCGGACGCTCTGAGGATGGGAATTTAAATCCCGAAAGCGCTAAGCGTTTTTACGAAATAATTGTGAGGAGCCACAAAAAAGTGTTTCTGATTAACCTAAATCATCACTCTCACCACCAGCTGAGAATAAATTTGGGGACAACGCAACGTGTTAATTAACGTTTACAACTATGGGTATACGTTAACCCCAGTCTGTTATAGCCCCCAAGTTGGACTAAAAGTAAATCATTCATTGAAGTTGGGGCATCACCTAGGCACAATTCTGCTTCAAAATTAAACACAAGAGATCTACTACATGAACAATAATCAGTCAGAAAATGTTGTCCTGAGAGATTTTTGATACCAGAATAGCTTGGCAAGTATTAATAAAAAATGATTTGCGGGAGAACTTCAAACATGAATGAACAGTAATAACTCAGCTTTTTCTATATTTAATTTAAATTTGTATTTTATTTAACTCACCTGTGTGTTTGAGTATGTATTTAGTTCGTGTGCGAAAAGATCTTGTGTCAGTTCGGTTTCGTCTTTAATTTTTGCTTCATTTATTTATTTTTTTTTTTTTAATTTCCTTTATTATAAGAAATAAAGTAGTACTTGGTTGTATGTAGGACGCATATTTTCTTCGGAGGTGAGATATAAGCTTGTGCGAAGTGTTGACTGGCGAAACTGCGCACCATTTTGAGCCAGCGGCCATGTTGTGTCGTCAGCAGAGCAGGTCCCCCCTAGAGGGGCCCCACATGCCTAAATCACAATAGCCCGACCACCACTGAAGATTTAAGGGTATACCCCGGGTCGCTCGACGTCTTCAGCAACTTCCTGTCCTACCTCTGTGGGCCCGCTTCAGGTAGTCCCTGCCGTTTCTAGTCCCTTCACTCTGATTGCCTTCACAAATGGCTTGTATAAAGGAATGGAATTAATTTTTGAAAATGTAATTTTTTTGTCTGGACCTTCAGCAAAATTTGGAGCATCCAAATCTGGCGATATCGAAATTCTGAAATCCAATTTACGGATTTGGTACTTTTATGAAAGGGCAGACCAACTTACAAAAAAAACTCAACCGTTGCTGTCTGAAAAGTGTTCAAAACTAACATACATCAATAGATGTCAGTTGCTTGACACTCCTAGAACTAAGTAATGGAAATCTATGAGTTGTATTAATCATAAATATCAAATAACTGAAACCATTCAATCAATTATCCAATAGCTTGAACCACTGCAGTTGAATATCCTATAACTTAAACCATACGGCCAAATATCCAATAGTTTAATCACCTATAAGTAAAATATCCGATAACTGAATCATTCAGTCGAGTATCCAATAATTTAATCACTGGAAGTAAAATATCCGATAACTTAAATCATTCAGTCTATTATCCAATAATTTAATCACTGGAAGTAAAATACCCGATAACTTTAATCATTCAGTCTAGTATCCAATAATTTAATCACTGGAAGTAAAATATCCGATAACTTAAATCATTCATCCTAGTATCCAATAATTTAATCACTGGAAGTAAAATATCCGATAACTTAAATCATTCAGTCTAGTATCCAATAATTTAATCACTGGAGGGAAAAATATCCCATAACTTTAATCATTCAGTCTAGTATCGAATAATTTAATCACTGGAAGTAAAATAACCGATAACTTAAATCATTCATCCTAGTATCCAATAATTTAATCACTGGAAGTAAAATATCCGATAACTTGAATCATTCAGTCTAGTATCCAATAATTTAATCACTGGAAGTAAAATATCCGATAACTTTAATCATTCAGTCTAGTATCCAATAATTTAATCACTGGAAGTAAAATATCCGATAACTTAAATCATTCATCCTAGTATCCAATAATTTAATCACTGGAAGTAAAATATCCGATAACTTGAATCATTCAGTCTAGTATCCAATAATTTAATCACTGGAAGTAAAATACCCGATAACTTTAATCATTCAGTGAAATATCCATTAATTTAACTACTGCGCTGAAATATTCGATACATTAACTACAGCAATGAAATGTCCAACAATTTAACTACTGCAATGAAATACCTAAGAATTTAACTACTGCGCTGAAATATTCGATACATTAACTACAGCAATGAAATGTCCAACAATTTAACTACAGCAATGAAATACCTAAGAATTTAACTACTGCACTGAAATATCCAATAACTTAACTATTGTAGTGAAATATCCAATAATTTAGCAACAACAATGAAATATCCAATAATTTAACTAATACAATGAAATATCCAATAACTTAACTACTGCAGTGAAATAACCAATAATTTAACTACTGCAGTGAAATAACTAATTATTTGAAGTCTAAAGTTAATAAACCCAAACAATAAAAATTAAGGGTTGCGCTGAACTATGAAATAGACAATGTCATTGCAATCAAATTAATCCGTAGACTTAAATCTAAAATAATTCAACCCCTGCAGAAAATGTTGAATTGCTTAATCCCTACAAGTGTACATGAATTCGTGACCTTTAATCCTGCCATAGCCATCAAGAATTCATGTGCACCATAGATGGTTTCGTGACCTCACACCCTAAACTAGTCTCTGAAAACTCAGACTCCTGGATAATCCTAGGATGTCTCGTGATCTCACATCCTGCTCTAACCTGCTTGAATTCATGTATATGCGTTGATTGCCTCGTGTCCTCATACCCTGCCCTAGCCTCTTAGGCTGCCCTAGCCTCATAGAATTCATGTACAAGCGTAGATAACCTCGTTACCTCACATCCTGCCCTAGCCTCATAGAATTCATGTACAAGCGTAGATAACCTCGTTACCTCACATCCTGCCCTAGCCTCATAGAATTCATGTACAAACATAGATAACCTCGTTACCTCACATCCTGCTCTAGCCTCATAGAATTCATGTACCTCCGTAGATGGCCTCGTTACCTCACATCCTGCCCTAGCCTCATAGAATTCATGTACCTCCGTAGATGGCCTCGTTACCTCACATCCTGCCCTAGCCTCATAGAATTCATGTACATGCGTAGAAGACCTCGTGACCTCACATCCTGCCCTAGCCTCATAGAATTCGTGTACATGCGTAGATTGCCTCGTGTCCTCACATCCTGCTCTAGCCTCATAGAATTCATGTACATGCGTAGAAGACCTCGTGACCTCACATCCTGCCCTAGCCTCATAGAATTCGTGTACATGCGTAGAAGACCTCGTGACCTCACATCCTGCCCTAGCCTCATAGAATTCATGTACAAGCGTAGTTGACCTCGTAAACCCACATCCTGCTCTAGCCTCATCGAATTCATGAATAACCGTAGTTGACCCCACAATCGACTATAATTTAGTTATATATTAGTAATTTATTAGGCAGCCCAAATTTATTTCTTCCCTCATCACAAATGTTGTTATTACGCAATTGGTTGTAAGTTTTATTTGTACTTATTGCTGTAGAAATTGCATGAAACCACGATTTTTATCGAATCACTGTTGATACGCAAGTTTATTTTGCGTCTTAACTTTAAGAATACTATTCATTTACATTCATTATGTGGGAGAAGGTCAACATTGAAAACACGACGTTCTTCTTTTATTTTGTTTCTTTAGTTTTATATGGTCTACGTCTTGTACGCCGTTTACACTTCAGCAACTGTGGCAAATTTCACAGTTTCTCGCCACTTTGTTGAAAGATCTTGAGCCAGTTGCTACAAGATGTCAAACCTACAATGAGATCTTGGGTTATATGTCAATGTTGTTCTTCAAGGGGCGTTTGCGTAGGTTAGCGATGATGCGCGGGCAACAGGAATTTACTAGACAACTACCCAAATAAAGCCCTTAGTCCTGCCCTGTCTAGAAAAGGATGGTAACCGGTCGGAAACCCAATTCGTAGTAAAATGGAGGTTGACGATAATAAATAACATTAAATATTCATGAATTGATATATTTTTTTGTCTTGAACGTAGGTGTTGTAGGTAGCGAGGATATACTTTTGATTGGTTACTCATATGATGATGCTTCATTGATCTCATGGCATACATTGAATAAACATTTTCGAGTCAAGACGGGAAAATCTCAATTGATGAATTCAAAATACTACGTATTTGTTTGTCTCACACAGTAAACGTTCAACCAAGACAATATTTGGTATTTAAGCTCTGAATAAACACGTTCATGATAATCATCTTATTAAAAATACATGAGTAGGAGTGAAGGTTTACTGAAGGGTGAAAACTAAAAAAAAAATGCAAATATCTCGGCTGGTAATCAAAATAGTGAAAAAAAGTATATAACAACATTTATATCACATTAAACTTTCAATAAAATTTTTTCGAACCAATGTGTAATAATGGATATTACCTCGTCATAACCCCACTAAAACTCGTCCATTTTCAGCAATTAACGAACTTGATCTTTATTTTTACATAGAATACTTACAGAAAAGTTTTCGAAAATTGCCTCATGAGTACGACCTCAAAGCTGACTACCCCTTAAGGAAAATCTGCTAAAATGATGCCCAGTTCTCAGTGGGACTGTATGAAATACACAAATGAGTATAACAAACAAAAAAGCCTTGACTATATATGACAAGAGTTGTTACTGGAATATTTGTGGGAATATGTAAAGAAAACGCCTCTCTATATAGAAATGTTTTTAAAAAATTACCGAGTATGAATGGAACAGATGGGGCATAACAGATCCCAATAAATAAACAATATTCAAAGCAATGGGTACAGACAGAGATTCTAATTTTTTTTTTAGGTCGGGTGTTCACGGTAGCTGATCCGGTTGAAGCCAAGTCCCCTGGTCATGATAGAGGCAAAAAAATAAATGCCATAGAAAATACATCTGTATGTTATTGTTATAGCAGTTATGAACACAGATACTTGACAAGTTCACTTCTCACATTCATTTAACATTTGTCCATGTAGGGTATTTGTATATGTGTGTAGGTATATATGTATATGTTTGCGTTTATGTTTATATGTACAACAGCTACTCTGAAAGAAGAAATTACGACAATCATTAGCAAAAGTACCCTTTTCAACCATTCATTTCATATTAATCATTCACCAACTATGCTCATTACCAATTTTCATTTTTTAAATTTTAAATATTCAGATCATAATTACTTGAATTTATTACTATGTTCATTCTTGAAATGCAAATGTTTCATCCTTTATTTTAGTCTAGCACAACTGAAGGTCTTTCCCCTCTTTAGATACATATTCCATTTTATTTATCAATTTATTTAATTTTATCATATTTTGTTTACTATTTTTTTATTTTATTTCCCCATTATCAAACGTGACTCTTTTTTGTTATACTCACCTTTTAGTTTTTTGTTTTACATTTTGTTTTTGTGATCCATTTCTGTTTTTGTGTTCCATTTCTGTTTTTAGTTTTACATTTTGTTTTTGTGATCCATTTCTGTTTTTGTGTTCCATTTCTGTTTTTAGTTTTACATTTTGTTTTTGTGATCCATTTCTGTTTTTGTGTTCCATTTCTGTTTTTAGTTTTACATTTTGTTTTTGTGTTCCATTTCTGTTTTTGTGTTTCATTTCTGTTTTTAGTTCTCCATTTTGTTTTTGTGTTTCATTTCTGTTTTTAGTTTTTCATTTTGTTTTTGTGTTCCATTTCTGTCTTTGTGTTTCATTTCTGTTTTTAGTTCTCCATTTTGTTTTTGTGTTCCGTTTTTTGAAAAATTAATCAAAATTAATTTTGATCCGTTTTTAATTTTAAACGTTTTTTTCCTCGAGCAACATCGCCACAGTTGCGAAGCTCCAAATAAATAAATAGATCTGTAAATTGTAATTCATGAAATGTTTATTTATTTTACTATTTTAATTTGTTATTTTTTATTGTTACTTGTTGTTATCTCTTATTTATTTACTTTTGTTATTTCACTTTGTACAATTATTGTCATTTGAAAGAGCAAATTGACTTTTATGTGTTGTCCATAAATAAATAATGTCTGTAGAATTTGATCATAACTTTGGGAAAGACTGCATCCATATGCAAACCACTAGATGAGGGGTGGGGAATGGTTGGAATCGGGGAAATTCCGGGTTTCCTAGTTGCACTGTTATGTACCTGGGAGGGTTATTTATGGAGGGAAATAATGTCGAAGCAGGTAAAAACGAACCAGAGCACAGTGTTTTTACACTATCAATACTAGAGACTATTTTTCATCGAGGTAATCTGATTACTCAGAGTATGAAATAATTCATTATCGTGTTGGCTCATGTAATCCTCCAGTCTGGCCCACATAGTATGATTGACAAGTTCCAAATAACAATAAATAAATTTACAGACACTTAACTGCACTCAGCCATGGTTGATAAAGTACAGTCCATACACTGTCTATAATAGCCAAACCTAACTCCACTTTTCCCACTAATATTGGCTCCTCAAGCACGTTTCCGATTTTTTTATAGACATTCTTTTTGTGTTGCCTGTTACTATCAAATAACTCCATGATTCAACTTGGAAAGTGCATTTCGACCACCTGAAATCCTCTACGTTTTCAAGGCAACGTTGTATGGGTAAATGAATGTACTGTACCAGTTTGTGAAACCTCCATGCCAAGATCAAGAGACTCAAATACCGAATTGAGTTCTGCTAATCCCGGGGCGGAGGGGGGGGGAGTTCAATAATTAATTCTATAATTTATCTGGGTAAATAAAATGAGACACTTTTCCTCGAAGAACGATTTAAAAGAAAAACACATTCAAAGACAAGTTTCTCCTAAGCGCCTATTCAGGGACAAGTATTTCTTATGTTCATTAACAGAATAGAAAAATACTAACACCCAAAGATCATATACACATGTGGCTCGAAAATTACTGGACGTTCCTCCTGAGCCTGTATGAAGAAAATGTCAGCAAAAAAATCAGCTCAAAAAATTAACCAGCATTCATTAGGCCGAAGTATTCGCAATTCAGTTCACATTATATCACTCCATTTGCAAGCACTCGTCACAAGAAAAGGTCCTGATTATATACACCCATTGAGTGTTATGATTAAGATACATTTACGAGCAACCCAATAGTATAAAAAAAATACATAATTATATACAAATGCTCCGAGTGTTAAGAAGGGCCGTCTACTTCATGTGGATTCCAAGCCATGTAGGAATAGATGGAAATGAAAAAGCAGATGTACTAGCCAGAGAAGCCCACCAACTCGACGTTATCCACTCCATCTGAAATTTCCCACTGAATGTAGGGTTAGAACTTGGAAATGAGACTGTTATACCACGAACGAGGCGTTTTTTCTTACCTGATATAGAAAATATATACAGAGAATTAGAAATAAAAAAACTTGTTCCTTCTGCGCCAGATGTCGTACAGTTGCGCATTGGTTATGAAATCCAAAATCACCATAAGAAGCAGCCAAAAGCAGGTAAACTAGGTATCAAAATAATTACGAAGCAATGTAAAGTATGAAAACACCGGAATGTTTAGTTTTTTTTTTTTTTTAAATCAATTGAAAGGTTGAAAAACTGATGAGAATTTCATACATAATCCTTAACAATAGAACTTACCCATTTCTTGACCCACTGTTGGTCAAAATTAGTCAATGAACGATCCACTTAAGACTGTCACTTGAAGAGGTGAAAAGAGGAATGAAAATGACCAAAATTGGAACTAAGTTTTTTTTTTTTTTTAAATCTAGTTTAAAAAACTGACATATAGTCAATGACATATAACTATTTACATTTCCTTATATCCATGGTATTGTATGTTGGACGTAGACTTAAATTTCTTTATTCAAATTAGTAATTTTCATATAATTAAATAATTTATCTATCTCTTTGGGGTCATCCCCAAGGGCAACTACTATATTATTGGAAGTATTCCATACATTTTGAATATTCGTATACGTATGGTATTCCATTAATATATGGTAGATTGTTAAAGTGGTCTAACACTTCCCACATCGTTGATCTTTGGTCATAAGATAACTATGCTTAAAACTTGGATGGCATATTCGGAGTCTTACTAGTACTACAATATCTCTTCTGTTATCTCTTGTCGAATATTGCTATGGACGGATGGAGGTTTTAATAGTTTTAGTTTATTGTTCTGAGTTTCGTTCCTCATTTGTTGCCAAAGGAAATACTCGCTTACCAAAACAGTTTTATTATTTGAACTGGTATCAGCAATTCAAGTTAATCCTTATTTTTGAGCCTTGGTTTTTATATATTCATGTATTTATATTTTTTTTTGTCTTGAACATAGGTTTTTTGATTAGCCAGGATATACTTTTGTTTTGGTTACTCATATGAAGATGAATCATTTATCTCATGGTATAGATGGAATAAACATTTTCGAGTCAAGACGGGAAAATCTTAATTGGGGACGTCATAATACTACGTATTTGTCTCAAACAGTAAATATTCAACGAAGACAATATTTGGTATTTAAAGTCTGAATAAACATGTTCGTGATATAACATCTTATTATTAATATGAAATGAGTAGGAGTAGTGGTTTAACCAAAACAGCTTTATTATTTGAACTGGTATCAGCAATTCAAGTTAATCCTTTTTTTTGAGCCTTGGTTTTCATATTATAATTCTGATTATTTTTTTTGTTTTTATATTATTTTTCTTCTTTTCGAACACAGCTCGTGACAGTTTGCAACGGCAGAAATTAAGAGGATTTGAAAGGGAAGGACATAGCGGGCTGTAGACATAGGTGATAAGGTGTATGATAAGGGGTAGTAGGGGGTAGGTTGATACCCCATCAGCTGGAGGGGGTGCCTACCCCCCACTCCGCCCCTCTGCGCAGTCCCCTCCAACACCTCAGTCTTTCGTGCCTTCTCCACTCAGGATATGTGCTCTCTCAGTCAGCTCGCCCCTCCTAACAAACAAAAAATCTTAAGGGTGAGTCACATTCTATTATTAATTCCATTTTTTTATTTTTATCCCTAGACAGTATTTCTGCGGCGATACAGTCACTCGTGACAACACGCCTATCGCCTTGGCGAGGCGCTTTGTTATTCATCATCAATTCTGCACTGAACACTTGAAGTAAACATGGTGGCAATTATGAAATGTACAAGATGAACATTTGGTATTACAGAATCCATTAAAGAAATAACTAGAAATCATTTCTAAGACATAACATGAAACTATTTGTGTGATATGTCATGTATTACTTGGAGTTGTCAAGCCTGTATATGTTAGGCCTACAAAAGCAGGTACCAGGATTCCTAATACCAGCACTCACTCTGTATTTCAATAAATGTACCAATATTGAAGATCAGTTTAATTTGTATTTAAAATGAAATGCCATACTTATGTCGAGTTTAAATAGTCCGATAATTGACTCCAATGAGTTCTTCCTGACAGAATAAATTACTAAGTATGGTTTCTTTTGCATGCAGACTGGATACGATAAAGTCATATGCTATTTATCATTACCACAGCCAATTAACAGTTACAAGGTTTTCAAAATTACTTACTGGAACGACTCGTTAATTAATAGACCAATATTACCCAAATAGTTTCACCCCTATGCGTTGTGTCACTAGTATACAGGATACACTAAGAAAACAATAAATTAAACATATTACATACTTGTTGTATGGTAACACTAGAGTAATTATCTTCATTTACAGAAAGAAAAAAAAACCTTGGAGCAGGAAAATCAGTTAAATTAATGAAAAATAGTTGTATAGTATGAATGAAAATGAGGTTGACATTACTTGGATTGGGAGAGAAGAAAGTGGATATTGTACTACCCCCAACTCGCCCACGCGTCTGCACGTCAGACCACACCTCTTTGCAGGCCGGACGCATTAATGGAACCCAATTATGTTTTTCGAATTGAAGGCAAAAATGAAAATGTATCTTCTCAATAGAACTGTCACTCAGCATATATTCACTGTAGTCACTGAACTTCATTATTTGGAATATAAACCGTAATGAAATAAAAATAATAGTGTTATGTAGTTTAATTAAAAAAAAATAAAAATAAAAAAAAACCTTAGTTGTATTAAATGAGTATAAAGTAAAGGTATGTAAGATTAGGGTGCAAACAACATTTTTGGAATGTCGTTTGACATGTATTTGTCAAAAAGTCCCGGTGAGGTGCCTGGAAGGGGCGGATGGCTTGCCGGGCTGATGTGGTGGGAGTAGCTCTTTCCATCTCTCTCTCTCACTCTCTCTCTCTCTCTCTCTCTCTCTCGCTCTCGCTCTCTCTCTCTCTCTCTCTCTCTCTCTCTCTCTCACACACACACTCACACACATATACACAAACGAGCCTTCTCTCTTCACAGTCACGAGCGTTCACTCTCACCCTCTTGCACCATATTTCTTTAACGAGGTGTCATCCCAGCAATTATTGGAAGAAGATATGGCTTAATCCTCACTCTTCGAATCAGACTAGTCGAGACCGTCTATATATAAAAATAAGTTGAAGTTAAATGTTGTATGTTCAGGAGGGCAAAACGTAGGCCTGTTGAAAATAATTAGATGGTTTAGTTTGAAGCCTTAAGATCCTTTTTCTTTTTTGGCCTCAAATACTTTTATTGGTCTGAGTAAGGATTAAAAATATGCTTCTTCTATCCGATGTCTTTTCCAATTTTATATGTTTTTCAATTATAAAGTTAAAAGCGCAACTGCTGGAATGTTATTAACACACATTCATACCAAACACAGTACACATCACAAAGGTATCATTGGCTTTGAATCACGGTTATGGCAAATTTCTTTAAAGTTTAAAGAGCACTCGCTATTTGCCACAAAATGTTAACATTTAAAGTTGCTATTTTCCAACTGTTATTTCTTTGAACTACTTATGAATGAGTACTTCTTTTATGTTAAGAATTGTACTATAGTATTTATGTTATTTCAGTAAAGAGAAAACCTTGTAGAGGCCTCAAATTGGTTACCATAAGTCTCTATAAGTCTTAGCAATAAAATCAACTTCTGTTCATTTCAATATTTGTGTAACACACGATTCTACTGATTTGTATGTTTGAATGTCCATCTTCAGACGAACTTATAGATTATTGGTGCATTCTATAAAACATTAGCATTGCATTTATTATATCAGAATTTTTAGTTATACAATAGGGAATCATAAAGTTTATTAGTTTGAGCAAATTTGAAAAATTCCCAGTCTAACTAGTTGCGTTAATCGTTCTAAAATATTAGTAGGGACCCATGTATGCCTGATAGTATGTCTTGCTGCCGTCAGCTTCGTATTAAAATTATTGTTTGAGTTCACTCTCACACAGATTTATCTACATATTTTAATAACTATAGTTATGGCAGCCTCCACCGACAGATTTGATAAAATTATATTTTATGCAGGTCTCCTCCTTTTCCGATGGATTTAGTTTTTCGCATTTTGAACTTCAGACTGGTTGTAATCTTGAGTTGTTTAGTAATCTTTTTGTTCTTGTATACCGCAATTGAATGTGAACGTATTTTGGTAGTACTTAGACCTTTGTTGTAAGAGGTATTTACCATAGAGAGGTCGAGAGAGGACGTGTAATGGATTCCCAGGGGTGAGGAACGTAATGTTAATTTGGCTAACAAGCATTAGACGAATAAAAAGAAATAAGGAAGCAGGTAAAGCAAATGTTTTAACCAGCTGAACTTATGACTAATGGAAATAAAGGTTTGATTAAGTTCCCTACAGAAGTCTGAGAAAGATAATAGTTAAAGCCTGGGTTACCGAAGAGAGCGGCATAAAAGAAATTCCTTTGGAGGTTTGTTGTAGAAAGGCAATGTTTGGGTTGGAAATGAAAGCAGTCGGATTGGGGAAATTACAATTACTTGCTAAGAGCCATTCAAAAAAATTCTCAAGAACCAGGATTAGTCGGTCATTCAAGGTGTCTCAAATCTGATATGGAGGAGCAAACTACAGCTGACTGATTGATAAGCGACTCCCTTTATCAGGCTCTAATGTTCCTTTGGCTTTGAACAATACATAAAAGATATGAAGAAGGTACCAAGAAAGTATATAATAAAGCTCCCTTGTGAAGGATGTATTGAAGATTTTTTGCTATTTTTCATAGTCACACAAACCTGGGTAGAGCAACTTCGTGTGGGCATGCGCACGCTTGTGTATGAATTCTGTTGACATTTTTGACCAAGGAGATTTCGGCCGCCATCTAGGTTGAAAAAGGTCAAAGCCACGTACAAACTAGGTAAACCAAATCGATCTACAAGTTTTATAAGTGCCTAAATATTAGGCAAGGATAGGTGCAAAGTTTTAGTCATCCATCATATTTTCTTGATGGTAGGCTCAGTATTTTGCAAATGAGATAAGTACAATCTGACATTAATCGCAAAAGTACAATAGTATAGTAGTATCTATTGTCCTTAAAATTCATTTTCCATAAGACTTTATCCTAGACCATTTGATTTTCAAAGCTTTCCAGTTTTTCACAAGGGCTGACGTGTAAGTTTTTCCATTTAATTATTTTAAAGTTATAACTTAATTTCTGCAGACTATACTGTCTGGAAACTAATATAAATTTCTACTCGCATATCCTGCTGAGCCCCCGACTCATTATCTATTCTGAATTTCAGCCAAACACGGGATAACTATACAAATGTAAAATTCTTTCACTAAAAATGTGCTTTATAAAAACTCAAGATAGATTGAAAATTAGCACAATGTGATCCTGTGCTAATTTCAGAGTCATTAGTTACTAACAAAGGAGCAAAGACTCTTTGAAGAAGGCAGTGAAGGATCCTTTGGGAGGGATGTTATGAAAGCTTTGCTCTGAGAAAAGCTTTTGGGTCTGGCAGAGTTTTAATCTTTAGAGTCATGCTTTAGGTTCTTTTGTAATAACTGTGTATAACAATGTTCTTCCAGCCGACCATTTGTACGCCTACCGACTCACTTTAATCCCAAATGATGTAATACCTACCGTTCAGTCATTTTGTTTTTAGCTTGTTATAATTAAGGTTCCAATAGTGGCAACTTAACGCCCCCGGCTCTGTTGTTAAAAAGATTTGGCCTGTGGAAGGCGAACCGCAGGACCATTGCTCACGGATTTCAAGGAAACTGGGCACCTTTTTCTATTGTTGTGGTCAAGGATTTTTATCGTCTCCCTGTCTTGTCCCTGGTGGAGCATTGAGCATCGAATAGTGGTGGACCCAAAGGTTTTCCATTATGAATTTGTAGTAACCCTTTGTATGTTTTACTAGCCCAACCAATTTCCGGGAAGCTTGTCAAGATGAACTCTTTACGCTTTTCCTATCTACAATTTCCTCTTCCAGCTCAGAGGATATCATACTCACCTTGAAGCACTAATGGATATAGAACTCCTTCTACGGAAACGCCGGCACCTCTTCGGAAAGAAATTTCTTCCGTTTGATCCTATGAATACAGCCTAAACCCCATCCTTAACATACCACAGATCAAGTATTTTTTTAATCTACAATCAATTGACCATTTAACCCTAAAGGGCTTCCTACAAAGAATTATCTCTTTTAAGGTTTCTCTTCTGGGGTGGGGGATAGGAACGGAATCAAAGAAGAGGTTGCAGTGGTTTGGTATGCGAGACGAGCCGCTAGATCCGTGGGGTGCAAAGTGGGGGGTGGGGGTGTCTGGAGGGGTAGGGGATCGAAAAACCGCATGACGACCATGGAAGGGGGGGGCGAAGGGGAAGTTGATGGACTTAAGGCACAACTTCATTTCGTGTCAGTTCTTTGCCTTGGAGGTTCATCCTCAAGTTGGTGCAACAGGTTCCACGGTGCAGCAGATGTATTTGTGCCCTTGAACACTTTTTAAGTTTTAGTACGATAGTGTCTGAAGGATTCGTGTTGTGGGGACCACTGGAGTTCTTCCATACTGACATTTCGAAAACCTTGCAACCCCAACTGATGAGGAAGGCTACTTGAACACAAGGTATTTCTTGTCTCTACACAAGCTCTTAAATGACGTTAATTTATAAAACATTTGTTCGGCTTTCTATAGTTTATTAAAACACAGCTTTTATTTCACTTCAGCTAACATATCTTTTCTTGTGATTTGTTATCCTAAGAAGATCATAATAATTTCTCTTATAAAATCACATGTCTTATCATTCATTTTCTGTAGTGTCATTTCAATTCTCAACAGTTATCTCCTCATCAAAAAGTAGTGTCATTTCAATTCTCACCAGTTGACTCCTCATCAAAAATAGTGTCATTTCCAGTCTCAACTGTTCTCCCTTCATCAATAATAGTGTCATTTCTATTCTCAACGGCTGTTTTCTCATCAAAAATAGTGTCATTTCAACACTCAAAGAGTTGTCTCTTCATAAAAAACAGTGTCATTTCAACGGCTGACTCCTCATCAAAAATAGTGTCATTTCAATTCTCAACAGTTGTCTCCTCATCAAAAAGTAGTGTCATTTCAGTTCTCAACGGTTGTCTCCTCATCAAAAATAGTGGCATTTCAATTCTCAACGGTTGTCTCCTCATAAAAAATAGTGTCATTTCAAATCTATACGGTTGACTCCTCATAAAAAATAGTGGCATTTCAATTCTCAACAGTTGTCTCCTCATCAAAAACACTGACATTTCCCATTTCAACAGTTGTCTCCTCATCAAAATTGTCCATGACTCATATTTCTATATTAGTCACTAATATTTAATTCTCATCACTCGTCTAGATTTAGCAGAACTTAAATACTCCTTATTGATCTGAATATGTATTCTCTAATATATAGTGACTAATTTCCTTTTTGCTAATGCTAGACCCTGTCTCTCGATCGTTTCTCTTGGGTGCGGCAATACAGAAGGTTCCTCTCCAACAAAATTGTGTCAAAAATGAGCATTATTATTTTTCCCTCCATAAAGGCCCAGGAAATGTTTTGCTTAAGCTGCAAATGCCAAGAAATCTACAGTCGTCATGGCCTTGTAATGTTTTTTAGGATCCTTCTAAGAGACCAGAGCGCACAATCATTCTCACAATCAGTGTAGATAGATAACATGAAAAAAAAACTTAAATTCCGATTCGTCCATTATATTTATTTCAAAAACGTCACAAGGATCCAAGACATATTTTCACAATACTTCCACATTTTGTAATGGCAACCTCATAGACTATCACACGCTGAAGGGTTTGAAAGTTTTTAACAGTGGGTGAAATACTGATATTATGCCTATACATTGTTTCCTGCTGGAGCCCACAAAATCAGTACAGTTGTTCATCTGACGGTCCCTCAGCATAAAGCATTCTACCGATTTAAAAAAATATTATCTTAAAAACCGTTTTAATATATTTTGATAATAAGTATATATTGATAGCAGAATATCAGGTCTGTGAACTTAGGCAATGGTCTAATAGAGTTCGAAAATAAGTGAATTAAAGTCAAGAAAACGAAATAAATATTAAACGGTCCTCTGTTTGAACTTCCGTGGCTAGAAACATTTTAATTAAAATCATGTGTAGTAACTCTAAACCAATTAGAGTGATTTATGATTGGGTGAAATGGAAAAGTTGGAGAGAAATATGAAACTTCTAAATCATGAATCTCTCATGACTTTCCGGGATATAATTGTACTTTATTCCACTTCAGGATTTTAAACCTTTTTTGCTTTTCCTAAGAATTTATAAATCAGTCTTGTCCTCTTGGGACATGCATGTCACGAACGTTTTTCGAATGTCATGTATTTAAGCAGGACCTTGAACATTTTGAGGTTTAATAATGTTTAAGACTGCTGAGAAAGTAGTTTTTATTGAGATTCGAAATGTTTTTACCAAATTCTTCAATAAAAGTAATAAAACGAATATAAAGTTATCTGTAGCCTATTTTCTTAGTTCCAGAGCATGAACAATCTCTTTTATCTTGCGCCCAGCTTGCCCTATATACGATGAGCCACAGTCTAAACAGAAACCGTCACTCCTTCTAGTTCATGGTCAATAACGAAAATGAATTTAATACTCAAGGATTCTAATCCTTATTACCTGAATGAAAAATACTAGTAGCATTGCAATGTGAAGTGACAGCAGTGGCTTATTCTACTTCTTGAGTGTGTATCTTCCTTATCTCTTGACTTCGTCGACTGGGACAAGCTTCTCCCTTCCAACTAAAGTAGGTGTAACTTGTGTATGTTAGGAGTTTTCTCTGTATCGTCTTGCAAAATGCGTTGTATCCACAGCAATTTTCTTAATAAAATAAAATTTCTAAATATCGAATATTAACGATTGAATAGAGTGTTATATTCTTAAATTGGAGTTTAGAAATCAGCTATTGAGGTTGTACTCATGACGAGATTTTCGAAAAATTTCTTCAAATGTTCATCGATCCTGCCCAGGAGATGATGAAAATGATTTCCGTTCAAAATTTTGTATATATATATATATATTTGTCTGTCACCGCTCTAACGGTCGCAAGTTGTGTCTCATCGACCATTGGGAGGGGTTTGGAGGGGGAGAATTTTTAAAATCCATAATATTTATGTTACTGTGAGCCTTAAAATTGTATAGAACCAAAGTAATTGCAAATTGAATTGCCTACAAATGTTGTTATATACATGTTTTCTCTGTCATGAATATTAACCGAGGTATTTGGAATTTTTAGTTTTCAGCTTTCAGTAAGCTACTGAAGTCATAATAACAATAAGGTGTTATTTCATGAACCGCTTTATTTTAAGCTTACATACCAAATATTTCTTTTAAGAGACTTTTATTATACAAGGTACATGTAACTTGGTCATAAATTAAGATTTTTCGTTCTTTACTAGAAAATATTTACTTTATCTATACCAAAATCGATATTTATTATCGGATGAGGGGAGGGGGTAATTAGAATATTCAAAATGTCTCCGTTATTATTAGTCGGATCGAAAAATCTTATAGAACCAATCTTGTAAAACTGTCGATGCTCTATAATTGCAGTTCTATGCATTTTTTCGTAAATCGAATATTAAGCGGGTAGTTCGTACTTTCAGGATTTAAGTATGAATATGTGATGATATGTCACTAGTGTGTTATACCATCACGTGGGAATTCTGCTTAGTTTACACAGCCCCTGCGTGACGCACTTTTTATAAGACGTGCCAAGTCTAAAACCTCATTAGCTGATTTTCCTTAGAAGAAATCTGCTAAAAGCAAGAAAACTGTTAGGAGGTTCATAATGGTCGTTATGGCGTTTATTCCAGTCGTCAAGGTTTGTCTGCTTTGGAGGTTTGTTTTGTGCCGGGACGATTTCCGGCTGTCTGAAGTTACAATAGAGCTGACGAGAACATTATAAATACCTAATTAAACCATCTCTTCTTCGAAACGACCCCTGGCGGCCTTACGACAAACCCGCACAAACTCTCGACGAACGCTTTGTGACAGTCGTTTAGGACTAACTCTCCTACCTCGGGCCGAGTAAAATCTGTTTTATGGGTTTTGCCTGAAAGGAAGGAGATTGAAGTTATGGGCTGCCTTTCCTGAGGTAGTCTGGGGCGGTGCTTTGCTCTTCACAATATGATTACCGGCTCTACACAATATCCTGCTTCAACTCCGTATTCCCGACCTCTCCAATCTCTGCATATTCCGTGTGATTCGTGGGTATGTGATTTGGTTTCGGCAGATTTCTCTCAAGGGAAATCAGTTATTGAGGTTCTACTCATGACGCGATTTTCGGAAAATTTATTCAAACGTCCATCGATCCTACACAGGAGATGGCGAAAATGAAGTCCGTTCAAAACTATATATGTATATATATATTCTGTTGACACTCTATTGGTTGCAATTTTTGTTTAATTGTTGCCAACCTCGATATTTAAATGTTTTATGTAAATTTAAGGATCAAGTTCGTTAATGGTGGAAATCCGACAAGTGGCAAAGGGTGGGGTTAGTTGGGAGATGATATACAAATTTTGTTAATTACATCTTTTCTTTATTTACGTTTTCGGCCATTATTAACCTCCACTCCTACTCATGATAATAATAGGCTGTTATATCATGAAACACTTCATTCCAAGGGTAAATATCAAATATGTTTTTCAATGAATGTTTACTCTGTGCGGTACGTGGAAATATATTATGTGGTGATATCATAAATTAAGACTTTTCGTTCTTTAAGCGAAAATGTTTCATCGATTTATACTACTCTCGATAATTACCCATTTCAGTCAACACTTTGTTATTGGCTGAGATCGGAATTGGTGGGGGTTTAGGAGAGCCCCCCCCCCTGTAATTAGAATATTCAAAATATCTCCGTTATTATTAGTCGGTTAGTAAAATATTATAGAACCAACCTTGTTAAACTATAGATATTCTACAACTGTTGTTCTATACATTTTTTCGTAATTCTTGTATTAAGCGAGTTATTTGTTCTTTCTTGTTTTTCGTCCTTCAGTAATCCCTCCCCCCTTCAACTCGTCGTTTTTTGCATACAGCGTGTTATACCAGCTCATTTAAAATGTGCTTAATTTACGCAGCCCTTGCGTGATGAACTTATCGACCATTTGGTCCCGCATGTCCTAAACATTATATTGTTTTTCGTCACTCATTAGAAATTCGCAGAGTAAACTCGTTTTTTTTTTTTTTTTAATCTGAAGTTTAATTGTAGCCCAAGGTTTCATTGTCAGTTTTTAAAAATTGAAAATTTTGGATCTTTGAAATGTAGGCAGAGTGATAAAGTAAACTAAAACGATTTAAACGTTAAAACTAATTATTTGCGTTCGTTCCAAATCCAGATTATGAAGTCACACACACACTTCCTTTTTATGCCACAGCAGCATTCATTTCCCTCGAAGAAAATAGGATCAAATACCGGAAGTAGGATAGTGGACTATTCGCCATATAAATTTAGTTTACTTTTTTTAGGAAAAATAAGAACCATAATATTGTTTGGTGTATAATATTTGAACATTATCTGCAACACTCTAAAGAATCAATTTTTCAGTAACCCACTGTATTCAACTGAAAGTCTTCAACATAGGAGATTGAATAGGAATCTATTCTACCACATCTGCAACCCCAAAATCAAATATATAATCATCTTTTGCCTAAATAAGTACTTGTTTAGCCGAAATCCAACGATCCTCTGCACTTTTTATAATTTACATATATGTGTACATATTTGTTGTAACAGCCCAAGTTTTCGTCGTCTCCTAGGTAGGATGCATGTACATTTAAAAATATTTGTTGAAATTTCGTTATGAGTACAACCTCAATAACTGATTTTCCTTAAGGAAAATCATCTGAAAAGTAGTTAACAGCAATCCGCTGAAGGAAGTCTGGATTCTAATTGCCGAATTCTGTGATACAAGATTGTTACAGAAATAAGGACTCCTTTTGAAAATAATCTATGAAGTGTTCTGTGAATGAGGTCCGTTATACCAGAGTAGGATTTTTCATTTCATTTCGACACATCGCTATCAGCAAGATCTGAGATGAAGGAACGGAAATGAGTAAGGAAACAGGAGCACTATCAGCGCTGACTCATCGATAGCTGACTTTGGTCGGTTCATATTTGACGTTTTATCTTCTTATCTTCAGCGAATAATTTACACCCGAATCATGTTTGAAGAATTTAAGGAGTTTCATCACGCGACGTAAGATATATGAGTGGTTTGTTTTTTTTGTTTTATTTATTTTTAAAATGAAAATGAAATATTCATTTCCTAAGAAAAATACTGTAGATGATAATATTCAAGTCTATACTGAGTGAGAAGGTTATTTATCCATGTAGAAACATATACCTGATGAAATGACATCACAAACGTGTTATACCGGAATGAGGGAAATCTGCTTGTCCACACTCCTAAATGTCCTAAACATTATATTGTGTTTCATCACTCAAAAGAAACTTGCAGGGTAAAGTCGTTTTTAACCAGAAGTTTAATACTTGCCCAGGGTTTCACTGCATGAACCCTAAATTTCACAACCTTCTGCTGGATTGATAAGAAGAAAAAAAAATACTTCAAAAGTCTTCACTCTCTGAGTATTTTCGCCTGACTGAACTAAAGCACAATCATTGAAAGTAATTTTGGTTTGAGCCAAGTGAAGCAATTGTTATTGCGTTGCGTCCTGCAACTTGACACCAGGACTCCGACAATTCAGTACCACTTTATCCGTAAGCTGATTTTAACAATATGACTAAAATCAGCAGCCGCTATCTTAGAATTGTTCAATCTTTATGTCACTGCCGTGGTGGAAGGTACTTGGCTTGATGGTAAGCGATTTGCGCCACAAGAGAGGAGATGTAAAAATCGTGAGCTGAGTTATAATAAACACATTGAGCTTTATACGTGAGAGTTTAACGAAATTTTGTCAAAGGCTGAAACGGGGGGGGGGTTAGAAGAGGGGTGAAATCGGAAATTCCTTGTAAATTAATTCCTTGCAACAGCATAAGCCAAAATAGCATGACGTCTTCATGTGTCTTCGTATTCCAAGCTTAATATTCTTTTCAACCGGCCTTTATTCTGAGATAAAATTAATGTAAATACGTTAAGATTTACTTTGTGTACATGACAATGTTTATGTTTAGGAGTCAGATCGAAAATGTCACAGAACCGATATTGTTAAAGGGTCACCCTCTCTGCATGTTGTTGTTTTATACACTTGTTCGTTACTCAATACAAGCGTGTTATTTGTACTTTATGGTTTTCAGTTTTCAGAAACATTTACTTAGGGAATAGAGAATATATGCTGAGATGACATCATTAGTGTGGAATATCAGCTTGTAAAATCCGCTGGACGAACTTTACTTTCCGTTGAAATCTGAAACTATTGCAAATACAATTCCTTTATTTCGTGTAAGGAAGTAAAAAAATGATTTCATTATTACGTGCTAAGATGATGATGAGATTCTGCTAAGCCTTATAAAGAGCGAGAAGCGATGAGCAGCATCCCAGAGATGATGGAGGGAGAGGAGTTTGCGGAAGTACAGAAATGGCCACTTCCCGTCGCAGACATGACAATGAATTACGGGATCTAGAGGACTTCCGGTTGGGAATGATTCTCCCGCTCCTGGAATGGGTGGTGCCCGTCCCAATTCCTCTATCTGCCTCGCCCAGCCTCCCTCCCTCGTCCGGGGGTTTGCACCATCAGCTCTAATAGAACACAGCTGCATCGGATGCTGGCTGTAGTGCTAATACTTGAACAGATTTGTCTTCTGGGAAATCGTGCTTTGAAGTTCATCGTGAAGTTTTCCGTGTTCGTGAAACTTTCTTCATATACGCATCGAACAGAATTGCACTTAACATCAGATGATATAAACAGTAGTACTTACTATCATATCAGCTGCTTGGGTCCTTCAACTGCGAAACCGGAGACCCCACAACTCCGTTTTGTGATCGGTTTGAAATTGATTATCAAAAGAATATCGCGCAGCTGCCTCAGACTGCGTCGTAGCTCATGCTTCCTTATTTTTGTCGTATCAAGTGTTTGTAACCTTTGCACCACACGATGATATGTAGGCCGTACTCGTTGATGTGTAGGCCACTCTTAATTCAGTAATGTTATTGATTCCTTTCATCATTGGGTGCAATTACAAGTGTTACCACAACTTCAAACTTTACTATAGCCTACCTATCTTCCTTGCCAAACTTTGCATAGTAATTGTGTTTATTCAATGTCTCTCTTATCCAGCCGTTTTGGTCCAAGTCATCCCCTTTGGCGAACATTAACCACGTTGTTTATTATTTTATTATCTACCTCAAATGTTTTAGTAGATTTCCCGTCATGGGTGTTTACACCATAAAGATGACTAATATTTCACTGTAGACAAACATAAAAGCAGTTTATATCTATGGTGCATGACAAACTTGCGGTGTTACGTTGGAACCAAGGGATTTTGTTTTTAAGCAGAAAACACTGGACGGAGAGATCTGAGGAAAAATGTGCCTAAAAGGAGAGCTTGGATTGATTAGACCCAGGCTGGTTGGGCGGATTGGTTCATATATCACAAGACGAAATCGTTTGAGATGGCTGTAGAGAAAGAGGGCTTAAATCAGAACAGTAAACAGATTCAAGATAAACTTGGCATAAGTTTGTACATTTTTCTTGTTAACTCCTTCAAATAGTGTCCTTTCTCTCATTTAAACTGGCTTTCCATGGGATAATATTGGCAGAAGCTTAATTTTCACTGTCAATTATTTTAACAATTTTCAGGGAATGATAAAGCTTGTGATCTTTGTTACACAAATTCATAACCATAAGTAAAGGCATATTAATCATTGAGCAATATTATTTATTCCTGTGACTGGTTTGTCTTTTAGCCTACAACTCTTGTCTCGATACTCCATATAAACCAATCTTTTAACCTTACACATTGTGTGGCTTCGACCCTATTCTTTGTGAAGACAAGAACACTGGTACTCTGGGAGGATCAGGTCATTAAGTCACAGAAATATCCAGCTTATGGACCAGTTGTTAGTCGCGTTGCTCCAGCATGTCAGTTCGAGGTCTCACATTTGCCTGCCATCGTTATCCCATATTTGTGGTATTGGCTTGCAGGGTCTGTAACACTGGTTGGTCTGGGGCGAGGCCCCACGCATAAATTTGTTGGACAATAGTTGTGAAACACCTCAAAATAATTAATATATTAGATACTAATCATGAAAGCATCCCTGGTATTATATTCCCAATTTACAGTCGGTGAACTATGGGGTTGCGCATTACAATTTTTTCTTTAGCAGAATCCTGAATCCATGTGGTCTTCCCTTGAATTCTTACGTGGCTCGCTCTAGCACCCACTTCCTGCACTAGTCGGCTAAGTGATGGCGAAGGATTTGTGCAGAAGGAGGCTGTTGAAGATGAAGATGAGAGAAAGTGTGAAGCGGACGTAGGTTGGACTAGGACAGGGACTGCCGACTGAGGCCCCGTCTGGGGGCAGTGGTTGCGTCACCGTTGGGTCTACCTCATCCCTCTGCAAGCCTCTTCTGGGAGGTCCCTCGCTGCTCGGCCTTTCTCAAGTGGGGTCCTCTGCCGGGGTTCTCCAGCTGGATAAAATCAGCTGGACTACGCCAATGGAGTTTTCCAGGTTCCAAACTGGTATCAATGTTCTCTTATGGACTCTCCAGTTCCATATCGCAACACTAATAATCCTCCTTGTGACTTACTCAGATATAGTTGAGGACCCCGTTGGTGGAACATTCTGGTCTCTGTTATCGCTGGATGAAAACAATTCTATTCAGTTATTGCTTTAATCCGTGTACATCGGCCTTCAACATATTTTACACACCATTTACAAGACGTTTCGGTAAATGATAAGATAGTTTTTTTGTAATTGGTGACCAATCTCCGTTACGTTATTTATCGGCAGACTTCCACAGAACGAATGGACTTAAATTACAGATTTTATGCTGTTTAGAAATCTGCTTAAAAGCGTTCGGCTTTTCTACGAGTCGTACTTTCTTCATTTCTTTACGGGTCAAATAACGCCTTGTTGGCCGGTCCATTTGGCTGCTACCTCGATGCCAGGTCACGCGAATAACCCGTGCCTCTGGCTGATCCTTACATAAAACCCATGAATTTATGAGCAAATCCTCTCTGTCCGAGTTATATGTACGGCATTGAATTGCTCAGAAGCTGCACGAAATCTTAACTCTTGTTCCTTACTAATCTGGTTGAAATAACTTTCTAACATTCTGATAGTATTTTATGACGAATGAAGTCAAAACGGAGAAAATCATACTCATGCAGTCTTCAAACAAGAAGATAATATTTTAAACATCAGGATATGTTCTTACTTTCGTAATTAAATGTAAACTATTGAAACTCTGTTGTAACTAATGATGATGGTGTAAACGTGGGTACGCTCTGGTTTGTTGAGGTTTTCTATATATTCGTGTGATACTCAAAATAATATCTACTGGCATTAAACGTTACACCATTTTGGTCTTCGAAAACTGATAATATTATTTATTTTTATTGCTTACATAATGGTAACTTCATGATTTCTTTGTATCATTTCTGCTGAATGCAAATGAATTATTATTATTTTAAGTCGCACATTGAAAAGAATAAATCATTGAAAATGAAAGCGGGCATTACTTACTAATGGTGTCGAAGTTTCGAATAAATGCTCAGTTTGGGCATCCATTGAACTGGGTCTGAGGTATTGCGGTGAAGTCAAACTTTAACAAAGTATTGCCTTTAGTTGAGACAGGATTTTTCATCTTAATATTGTTAGCAAAAATCACTTATCACAAGTACAGCCATCTCTATTCTATTCTTTTTACCTGTATATTTTGTGTAATGGAGGAGATGGCTTCTCTGATAAGACATGGAAAATCATTCATTTTTGTATGTATGCGAACTATTTTTTTGTCCAATCCAAATCCTATTTTATAGATCGTTTCAGAATGTCGTTGGTGAAGTATTCAATGTTCAGAAAAAAAATTGTTTTCAACGTTCAACGCTAAGGATGACAAAGACCCCATTTAGACTTGTCAGTACACATTTGAGTTTCTGGTGGTGGTTGCATACATCAAGCCGAAAATGAACTTGACAAGGATGGCATTCCGTTTAGTAATAACGTTTACTTGACACAATTAGTAGTGAACGTTTTATCTTAAGCACTGACTTCATTGAAAGAATATTTTGTGCTCCTTGCCGAATCTGGGGCTGCGTCACCTTCTTGAACCTTTCCGTATGCCATGCAAGACCCTCCAGCAACGCAAGTCTCCTCCCTCAGAGCATCCAACCTTGTTTTGTTTGGAGTGCCATAGAAGAATTTTCAGAGTAACATATTTGGTTACTCTCATCAGGGCATCATAATCATCGTTATCTAAAGACTACGCCTTGTAGTCACAACCATTGTGTTCTTTCGGAAACTGCTCTGATGTCTTCCAAATAGGATTTTCCTGGCCTGCCTGTTGCCCTATACCCTTACGACCTTACCTTCAAATGCATTTGTGAAGTTGTTGTGCCTTATGATATGCCTAAGAAGTTTCACTCTCCTTTTTTCCTTGGTCTTGACAAGACTTTGCTCTCACTTACCTCATTTAGAACATCCATGTTGGATATTAATACTTTTAAGGTCTTCGGGTATTGACCGTGTCTGCATTTTAGTTGCCAACGTTTCGCTAGACATGCTTCTAGCTTCCTTAGGGCTATCTCAGTCTGCGAAACGTTGGCAACTAAAATGCAGACACGGTCAATACCCGAAGACCTTAACAGTATTAATGACCAGGACCGTGGAAGTCTACGAGTTTATCCATGTTGGATATTTTTTTGAGCCAGGCATACTGTTCTTATAACCACAGATGATATCCATTGGTTTTGGGTTTCCTCCTAATCAGGCACCAGAACTACTCTCACACTGATAAATATTTCTTACTTAGAGATCTTTTCTGGTAGACCTGGAAGGCTCTCTGGGTTTTCTACATGGCGAGAGTCCACGTCTCGCTGTCTTATACAAATGTCTGATGGATCTTTTGGATATTTGCAATTTTAACTCCAGACACTCTGGTATGGCCCATTTACAGACAAAAGAAACATTTGGTTTATACAACTTTTTTTTTCTTTTAAATCAGTTTTCAATCAATTTCCCTCCGTAACCAAGTTGGAAACGTGAGCTTCCAGGATTCGACAAGACACCAAACTCACCTCTCTGTCTACGGGCACTCATACATTTAGTTTTTTCTTTACTTTATACTTTGAGCATTGGATCTCGTGCTACACATTGAAAGCTTTCAGAGCATTAGCCAATGCAGCCATATTTCTATGCATGATAAATAGTTCGTCAGCATTTGCCATGAATGTCCTGTTGTCTATGATACCTGGGTGTGTTCATAATTGTTATTAAAATTTATTGCTTTCGGATGGCAGATCGGAGGTTATGATGTTTATGGAATTCTCTTCGCTCTTTAATTGTTGTTCTTGGACAGATACTTCCTTAAGTCAAAGTGGAACCAACATCCTTTAGCGATTCCTTGGGAATGTGGGTTCCCTGTTCACGGGAAGCTGTAACTACTATAGTTTTCAGTAAAATATATGTGATGGGCCATAGGGGTTTCAGTATATATAAATAGTAATGCCCTCTTCTTCTTGTCGATTCTTGGTAACTTATCTATTTCTTTTACCTTAAAATAACCCTTAACAGATGTTGTCCCTGAAGGGGAATTCTTACAAAGGCAACGAAGACTCCATTATCTTCATTTCTTTGCAAAGTCATTTGTCTAATTTTTTTCTTCTTAAAATGGGTTGTCAATTTAAGGTAAATAATACTGAATGAGCACTTGCAGGCAGAAACTTCCACAAGGTGCTGAGAAAAGCACCTAAGGTTATCTTCAAAGTAGTAAACATATCTGTTTATGTATATTCGACGATGTATGAATATGTTATCCATGTATATATGTACGTACATGTTTATGGATATGAATCAATAACTTCGTTCCATTGAGCCCCATTATTTAAATGTTACAAATGAGTTTTACCCTAAAAGGTCTTTCTCGTTCCTCCAAGATCACACCTTATTAAGATATTTCCTTCTCGCTCTATTGTTGACTACCGAATAAGAACCCAATTCAATCAGAATAATAGAAAACACCAGAGTCGATGTTCAGCAGAACAGCCTTTTTAAGTAAGCGTTTTTTTTTTGTTTTTTTTATGAAATTTCAGACAATTTGATTTGACAATTTCATTGTTGTTGATTTCGGATCTTCAAAACAAATATAATACTTATTTTTTAAATATTATATAATATAATAGATTGTTTCATAATTTAATTTATCATCCTTCCTTAACGAGTTTGGCTTGAGTATTAAATTATTAATATATTTTTAATCTAGACTGCTTGGAAATTTAGGAAATACTTTACCAAAAGACTTTTTAATCAAATACGATGACGCTTATATGTCAAAAATGGTATTTTATTTTCTCGGACCACATGACGTAGTAATTGGCGTCAATATGAGAATGATGATGATTTTAAATTATATTCAGATTTACATGATGGTAAGCAGATTATATGATTACACGCAGCTTTTACATCGATATATATTAATGAATTTCTTTTAATTTGTTTATTTTTTCCATTTGAATTTAAAAACTTCAAACAACTATTTCAGAAACAATCATTCTTTTAATGACACTTATAACGTGATTTATTTTTTCAGGTTGACTTTGTTCGCTTAGAATGAAAAATGATGGGTAAGTTTTTGTTACTCCTTTTTTTAGTAATTATGAGAATTTTCTTGAACAAATCTATTAAATGCATTGTTACTCTTTGAAACAATAAAATATCTTTCTTGAATTATATTGTGAATTTCAGAGTGAATAGAAAAATAGATTTTATAACACAAAACACTTTATATGTTAACGTATTTTTATTGAAATATTAAGTTTTCACCTAATGGTGCATCACCATGCTTTCCATCCGAGATCTTTCCTTTTTATTAATTCCCTAATGAATATACTACAACAATCCCCCTAAAATAAATCATTGAATTCCTCTTTAAACTATAAAAGGTTTAAAAGTATGTATTAAGGATGAAGGATATTAAATTCATTTACATTTCGGCTAATGTTACACTCAGAATATTGGTGTTTTATTAGTTAGATTTATCAATATTAAGTTTCAATAATTAATCCCATCTAGATCACATGTTTATCGATTTCAGGATTAGACTGCTAAAAGTGAAATACCATGTGACCAGAATTTTCTTAAATTTACTTGTTAACCATAAAAGAGACCAATGAATGGGAAAGAGCTTAAGAAAATAATTGCCATCATAGAAAATCGTGTATAGAAAAGGGTAACAGCCACTATTGACGTTATGAAGTTGTGGGATTTAATGAAAATAAGAACTGATTATAAAATATGACCAACAATGACACCATGAAAGGCAGTTTAAGGATTGAAAATAGAAAAAATTGACGGGATAACAAAAAATGCGTAAATTAAATTTCAAACTGCAATACTTGCAAAGTAAAATATCTATTCTGTCGGTTTCATAAAATTAAAAAAGTTTGTCACTCAGGGGCTGTGTAAACTAAGCAGTTTTTTCGTCATCAGCAGTTAAAAAGTCCGTCACGAAGGGACTAAGCAGATTTCCCACGTGAAGTTTTACAATAGAGAAATTTCACGAGAGCCGAGAGTTAAGGAAACGACCAAACTAGCTTTTGGTGGGGAAGCCCAGTTAGCCGCCTAGTTTTAATAAAAATTCAAATATCTCGGTTAATATTCAAGATAGAGAATAAATGTATAGAACAATATGTATAGTAAATGTAATTTGCAATAAGATTGATTCTGTACTCTTTTTCGATCCGACGTACAGTAATGGCGATATTTCGAATTTTCGAAAATCCTCCCCTCTAAACCTCCCCTCCCACTGGTCTAATTTCAGCCGTCAACGAACTCGATCTTTCTTTTTACACAAAACGACTAAATATCGAGTTTGGTAACGATCAAACAAAAATTGCGACCTCTAGAGAGTTAACACACAAATATATATATATATATATATATATATATATATATCTATATATATATATATATATATATATATATATATATATATATATATATATATATATATATATATATATACATATACATATACAGTTTTAAACGGACCTCATTTTCGTCATCTACTAGGTAGGATTGATGGACATTCCCTTAAGGGAAATCTGCTAAAAGAATGGTTCTATAACATTTTTCGATATAATAACGAAGAAATTTTGAATTTTTTAGCGAATTTCTCTTAGGGGGAAAAGAGGACCGTTCAAAACTGTTTATATGTATGTATATACATTCTGTTAACGCTCTCGTGATAGCAGTTTTTGCCTGATCCTTATCAACTTCAAGTTCATTAACGGCTGAAATCGGACAAGTAGGATGGTGGTTTTGGTGGGAAGAATTTCGGAAATAAGTGTATAGAACAAATCTTATTTCAAATTAAATGTTCTATAAATATAATTATATATGTTTTTCACTGCCGATTGATGTTGATTATTAACCGAGATATATGTCTCTTTTTTTTTTTTAGTTTTCGGACGTCAGTAAACCCCCACTCCTACTCATGCCATATTAACAATAAGCTGATATATCATGAAACACTTTATTCAAAGCCGAAATACCGAATATTTTTTGAACTTTTACTTTTTGAGATAAATGCAAATACGTGGCGCACGACAAAAATCTGCTTGGTTTAATTCAGCCCCTGCGTGAGGGACTTTTATTATGTTCTTCCTCATCCCCCTTCTATTTCGATTTCAGTCGTTAACTCGATCGTTAGTTTTACATAAATCGCTAATATATCGAGTTTGATAACAAAAACTGACAAATTTACATATAATTTTGAATGGGTCACATTTTCGTCAGGTAGGATCGATGGCCGTTTGAAGAAATGTTCCTGAAAGCGCGTCGTGCTTACAACCTCAATAGCTGATTTCCTTCAAGGGAAATCTCCTAAAAATGACAGTGGATGGAATTTCACAATTCATAACACTGGTTGCGCATTCGAAGAGATGTATTATCTAAACTAGTCGATTTTATTCAAAATAATTTCTGAAGTCACGTTTTGCTTTACGTTTTATTTCTTTTATCTCACCGCTATTTACATACACAGAACGTCACGACTGAATAGTCATAAGAGAATTACCTATTGTCGTCATGCTATTGACGTACTGTATTGTAAATTTGCTAACATCAAATGCTAATATCTTTTCGGTTATTTGATTTGAACAACTTCATTTCTATTCTTTGAATTGAAATTCTGTTTCGTTCTCTGCATTTCTTCTTGGATATATTGAACGTGGATAACTATAATTATTAAACCTAGAGTGGCGAGTTCGATTCTTGCCTGGGCAAAGGAAATTATTTAGTGACGAAATTCATTAAATAACGTCCTAAAATCCCAC
>CM032232.1:28352500-28362500 GCA_019009955.1 Riptortus pedestris
TGAAGGCAAAATATAATTGTCATCAAGGCACTTATGAAGAACGCTTTAGATTCATTAGAAAGTTTAAAGATACTGATTCAATTATTTTGAAATATATTTTATGTTTCTAATAAGGCTGACAGGTTCTCCCTTATACGTTTATACAAGACTGTTGTTAAGAGATGTGAGGAGCGTTGGATAAATGCTATTGTTGAGGAAGGAAGAGGATGCGGCTAGGGCGTGGAAGGGTTGGCTGAGACGCAGTACGGAGGGTGAGGGCCATGACCCACTTGCCAGATATACGCACTACGCCATTCACACGCAGTCTGCCACCCTTTTTTTTTTCTCGTGCAACTCGTTTGTGGGGACTAACAGTCATTATAGCATCCGAATAGCGTGTAAACGTCTGTGTGCATTCTGAACTCCGAACTAACCATATACAAACGTTGGGACCTTGTAATTCGTTCCAATATCGTAGGTCTATTTGTTTCGTTCAGCACTAACATACTCCAATTAATCCGGTAAAAATCGTTGAAAGAAATAGTTTACATTAAAAGGATGCTAAAAGCTATAATTTCAAATAATAATTGGGGACTTCACAACCTTCATTCCTTAGCATCCTATTATTTGTTAAAACGCTAACTAACTACGGTATAACACACTTATAGTAACATCTACGCTGTTCAAGACCTGCGGATAAATATATAAACCCGTGAAGCATTAAACACAAATATATCACCTTTCTAAGCACTGGAATCGGAACTAACTCCTTCAAGAGTACTGGGTGTAGACTTACTGTAAACCATTGGGGTTGATAAGCCTCTCTTCTTGAACATTGGAATCGGAACTAACTCCTTCAAGTGTACTGGGTGTAGACTGGCTGTAAAACATTGGGGTTGATGACCATCCCCTATTAAACACTGGAATCGGAACTAACTCCTTCAAGAGTACTGGGTGTAGACTGGCTGTAAAACATTGGGGTTGAAGACCATCCCCTATTAAACACGGGAATCGGAGTTAATGCCATCAAGAGTACTGGGTGTAGACTGGCTGTAAAACATTGGTGTTGATGACCCTCCCCCCTTTAACACTGGAATCGGAACTAATTTCTTCAAGACTACTGGGCGTAGACTACAGTAAAACATTGGGGTTGATGAGCCTCTCTTCTTGAACACTGGAATCGGAGCTAATTCCTTCAAGTGTACTTTGTGTAGACTTACTGTAAAACTTTGGGTTTGATGAGCCTCTCTTCTTGAACACTGGAATCGGAGCTAATTCCTTCAAGAGTACTTTGTGTAGACTTACTGTAAAACATTGGGGTTGATGATGCACCTCTATTAAACTCAAGAATCGGAGCTAATGCCTTGGAGAGTGCAGTGATGTTGGAACTCCTGCGATATGCAGCTCCGTATAGTATTGGAAATGACGATTCTGTGCTCATTTAAACATTATATCTGGAATCTACCTTGTAAAACACTAAAGTTGGATTTGAAACCTTCTTAGTCATAGACTGTGGATTCCCTTCACAGCAGATTGGGTTCGTTATTGCTGTTTGGTATCAGATGTTGTTAGCTCTTCCTCTGAAGTCCCACTGATGTTTGAGTTCCTACTGTTCAGCAAAAGGACTGAAAATAAAACTTCTACAGTACTCACTCTGCAGTTCTAATTGGGTATAACCTCTCCAAAGGGATAGAATATTGCACTACTTTGGATTTTGTAACCTGGATATGTAATTAAAAAGACCACTTTTGATAAGGAGTAAGCTATTCCATTGAGCCATGGTACTCCTTGGTACAGTGTTAATTAAAATGTTGCTGACATTACATTATGTCGAATCATATGCATTCAGGATTTAGTGTGAAAATGCTATTAACTTTAAACACTTATAGTTTTGGCCTTGGGGCATGCTATTGCAACAGTTACTGCTTAAATGGCATATGCGGGCATGTTACTCCTAGATTTTCTCTTGAACAGAATCTACTCTTGACGGAAGATCTTGTAGTTTTTGTATATTTAATACACACACATTAAGTCGGGGCTGCATTTTCTAATTACATTTCTTATTTTCAACACACTAATTACTGATTACCTCATTTCATGTACAATTCACAGTTTCTCTCTTGGTAAAAATCCTAAATAACAAAGATTTTGAATACAAGCCATATGATGTTTGCTCGGATGATGTTTAGCGTATAGCAAAAATCGAATAAGTCTATTTAAGGCTGAAAACAGTGAAGTACAACTCTTTTCAAGTACTAGATGTAGTCTTATCATTCAGTCCGAGGAACTATATAGGAAAAAATGATGGATATTCATTTTTCTACACCATTGATTAAATAACATGAAATTAAATGTGATTATTTCCATTAAATATTATCTTAACATATAGGTACGTTAAATTTTCTTTTTTTTTGTTTGTCTATAGGAAATTTTCTAATATTATTATTATGTTAATTTTTTCCAATTATTGAATTTATACTTATATAATACATTCGTTAAAAATTTATGTCAAATTCTAAGAATACATAGTATAAAATTCATCAATTTAAATAATTATATACAATAAATAAGTTTTATTAACGATCGTAATACAATTTTAAAACATACATTATTTTTTCTTTCACAAGCAAATTTATTAAAAGATGACAAACTTTATAAATGACGAAAAACTTGTCCCACCTTATAGAGCCAATATGCCTGATCACATATTATTTTAAACCGATATTTAAGACAAATACTTAGTAGTTTTATTTAATAATCGAACATTTTTTAAAGTATTCATCTTGTGTATAAAAAAAATCCGTCGTACGTGAAGTCCTTTAATTTATTTTTAAACAAAGAGTATTTTTGAATAGATTTCATACATTCTGGCTGAGGGTTAAAGAGTTTTACTTCTGAAAATGATACGCTTTTCTCGAAATATTTATATTTATGGTTGGAAGCATATTCTTGTATGTTGTTTTATGATTATGTGTTGTGCTGTTTTTGTAAAAGAAGTATATGTTGAGGGAAAAGTCCGTTTAAGTCCTTTAAAAATGGACCACATTTGTTGACAAAGATATTAACAATCCAGTGTTTAGCCCTTCACTAAACCCTTCACGAAATTGAAGGGAAGTTGGGCAAAAGTCACACAGCCACAAATAGTTTGAAACATGCGAATCAAATAGTGTTTGTAGATAGATGGGGCGACGATCCGTGAAGTATTAACCAGGACACGTGGCCATAGGCGCACACTGAATGGCGCCATTGAGTGAAAGAAGTGATAATTATGGAGTGTTGAATGCCTAATAGCTGGGCCGTTTAAATGACGGCTCCGCTAGAAGTGTTATTGTACTCGGGGCAGCTGTGGACCCACCTGTTAGATTCAAATTACACTTGCTCCGCTCTATTGATTTAATGTCGATTGTTGTCTTCAAGTTGCCAACTTCATCGTTTGAATACTAAAGGGAAGATTCATCCATTCATCCATTTTGAACGCGGAAATGCATGTTTTTGAACGAGACTCTAATAAGGAACTGTCAATTTATTTACTATTTTACATATGTCCGGCTTATGAGCCACTTTGGCTAATTCCCAGCTGCTCATCTATGCAAAACGTCAGTGATGAATTTTTATTTGTTTGGGTTGTACACATTAGGACACAACCTTATGTAAAGTTCCAGTGGTTAACTAACCTACCAGAAGGCCTCATTTTCATTAATTACTTCTTTCTAATTCTATTCTGTTCAATACATTAAGTTGGGAGATGATTTGTAGACGCACTGTCTACACCATATGTGGGCAACCACCGTCCCGCGGTAGATTTTATCCGGGCCACGAGAAATTTTGAAAAACCCAATTACACTTCTTACTCCAAATGAGGAAGATGAGGAGTGATTTGAATGCGAATAGTGTCTTTTCAATGATGAAAGTTAAATAAATCAAAACATCGTACAAGGTTCACTGACTACAATTTGGAAAATTCTTTACGTCTTTGTATCAGTGGAATTATTCCAAACTTCGATGGATTAGTTTCCCAAATTCAAGCTCAAGTGACTCATTGATTTCGGTGTCGCTATTCAAATTTTGTTGTTTGTAATAATTCCAAATTTTACGATTTAATTTTTAATTGTACCCATTTTCTTTTCATTTCATTTTGTTATTTTAATAAATTTTATTATAATTACATCGTAGTTATAATTTAATGTCTGATATTTACCGTTGAAAATTACGAACACTATTTTAAAATGCACTACTTTTAAAAGCGGCCTGCGAACGTATTTGCACACTAAAGTTTGGCCCACACCTGGCAGTTACCACGCCATTTAATCTGTTACTCCTTCATGTACCTTACCACCATAAACTATGTCAGACTGTGATCCTTCATAATCCGTTGAGACTCATTCTTATATAACCAGAATAAGAATATCATATTATATGCATGAATATTCAGCCATTAACATGAGCATTTCATACACGTTTTTTCAACGTTAGCAATTCGTTATCTGAATAATATGGTTGAAAGATATTCACATTATTTTAACAGGCTACCTGTTTTTTTGTTGTTGTAAGCTTTCCTTTCATTATTAGAATTGTTGGTTTATTCATCGATATTAGGTCGTATTTCCTTCACGCTTTATTTAATCAGCACATATTTTGTAACAAAATCAGTTGTAGCCCAGGCCCTTGTAAATTTGGAACTCATGTAAATCCTACTATAGCATTACTCAATGGTGACTTTTACTTGAGATCACAACAAAATCAGCATATTCAATGTACTGCGTAAGCTGTTGTATTAGGATTCATTTTAGCTCTAATACATGACCAACAAAATAGTTTAACGTATGAAAACGAATTGTCTACGTGTTATTCTACAAAAATTAATTAATATTTAGTTTTATTCAGCAATCAACATGAAAATTGATTTTTCTTTATTTATTACAATATAGCGCATCTACTATTGTCATTAGCAGTAGATGGATCTATATTTCTTGGAACACACAAGTTTCAGTTAAAAATGCAAAAAGCCCTTTTATGTCTTCTGCATCGTCTCTAAGGATTTCTCTTAAGGTCGGTTTAAGGTTAAAAACAGTTCTTGGAAGATCGTATTTTTTACAATTGAGGAGAAGACGTAAATCAGTAAGATGGACATTGCAACAAACACAGGTTGGGGGGAATAAGCCTTTCAATAAATATCTGTGATAATTTTGTGTCCATTTCGGACACGGGAAAAAAACTACCTCCTCTTTTCGGATTTTTCTACTCGCAGTATTCCAACTGTCAGTAATTTCTTTGATTTTTCGCTGTTTTTTATTATTACTTCTTTTGTGGCCTACAAAAAATAGTTTGTTTTGTAGTCTAAAGAAATAATACAATATAAAATGAATGAATTGTAAATAAGGTGTAAGATACACGACCACATGGCTACCAACCAAACAAGGTAGGTGATGGGGGTTGGTGCTAACCGCCAAACTGGTGTATAACTGATTGTTATACTTGTTAGAACTAGTTTCATTCAATTGATACGTAAAACGAGCCTTCGCATATCATACTGGTTAACCCTCTTCATCGTCCTATTGTTTGCCCATATGTCAAAGGCTTTTTTTATGTATATTTTTTTTTTAACGTAACACTTCCTGAGGTTTAGTGAACCGCATTAATATACAGTGCTTTATTCACACATAAGCTACCCCCACGTATTTTTTTCTATATTGTTATTATTTAAATTCGAAATAGGTTCAAGGTTGCTTGCCTATTGGCTAAGACTACATTTTTTTTTTTAAACAGACCCCCTTAAGCGAAATTAGCTAATGAATTTGCAGTGCGTTTTTCGAATTACCCATTTAAATATTCATTGATCCTACAAAAAAATGTTGTACGTTCGAATTTATGTGTAATAATTGTATACTCTCTAGCGTTCCAGAGATTTCTGTCTGATCCTTTCCAAAGTCAGTATCTGAACGTTTTATGTAATGTTGAAGATGAAATTCGTTAATGGCAGAAAAATCTGGTGGAATGGACAATCGTGGGATCGATGAACTGTTAACATATCTATTTGATCATTACCAATATTGATATTAAACAATTCAATGTATAACTAAACTTTATGCTCGATTGTCAACATAGGACGAAAAAGAATAGAGATTAAAATAATAAATAAGTACACCTTCGTTATTATGCGTCGGATCAAAAAATGTAATGTAAACAAAACTGTTAACAGACTAATATTCTAAAATTGGAAATCTATACATTAATTTATTTATATAAGGCAATAATAAAAATATCTACTGTTATATCCAGCACTCATTATTGTTTTAAATCAACCGTTTCGCACGCTTGATCAGTTAAAATGCTTAAAATACTTTTTTTATAATTTGAATATTGCTGCATCCGAAACAACACGATTGTTGTAACTACAATGCGTATGCTTTAGATGATGATGGTGAATGATAAAGGAATTGTTTTTAATTTTTGGTTTTAAATCTTCGGAAACATACCCCCCCCCACTTCTACTCACCCCATTTTCACTTAAGGAAACTGTATCCGTTCGTATTAAATTGACTACTTATTCAGTGTATTTTATCATAATCATCACGCATAACAAGTGATATATTTAGAATTTTCGAAGTCCCTCCCTCTAAACCCCCTCCCACTGGTCCGATTTTAGCCGGTAGCGAACTTGATCTTCGTTTTTACATAAAGTGTTTAAATGTCGAGTTTGGTAACGATCAGACGAAATTTATAATGTATTGCGGCCGCTTGTATGCAAAGAGACAAAAACATTTATGTGTGTGTTTGTGTGTGTGTGTGTGTGTATGAATCATATATATATATAGAGAGACACAGAGAGAGAGAGAGAGAGAGAGAGAGAGAGAGAGAGAGAGAGAGAGAGAGAGAGAGAGAGAGAGAGAGAGAGAGAGAGAGAGAGAGAGAGAGAGAGAGAGAGAGAGAGAGAGAGAGAGAGAGAGAGAGAGAGAGAGAGAGAGAGAGAGAGAGAGAGAGAGAGAGAGAGAGAGAGAGAGAGAGAGAGAGAGAGAGAGAGAGAGAGAGAGTAGAGAGAGAGAGAGAGAGAGAGAGAGAGAGAGAGAGAGAGAGAGAGAGAGAGACAGAGAGAGAGAGAGAGAGAGAGTAGAGAGAGAGAGAGAGAGAGAGAGAGAGAGAGATCTAAATTCCTTAGGGAAATCTGCTAAAACAACGAACCTTGGTGTTGCACAAATGTGTTAGTAAAATGTATATGCTAACCAAATATTACCGCAACTCAAACACTTGTAAATTATCCCATTGTACTACTAATTTTAATTTCCCGTTCTTTGATTTACTCATTTACTAATATTTTTGACGGTACATTTCGTACTTGGCGTTACTCGATTTTCTATATTGGTTTTGGGTGTCGCTAACATGAAGCGGTTGCATTAATGATTTTTTGGGACAAAATTCACTTTTATTTCCGTCAAATGCTAAAAAGCATGGTTAGTTACACTATTCACATTTCTTTGGTTAGGTACTTATAAGTAATTTCCGTCCAAAGTGCACTTCAGTATTAAGTTGGTAGTAAAATATTTCCCTTTCAAAAGAACACATGCGCTTACATCAGACCGTCACTACATTAATTATTATATTACTGTCGTTAATCTTCAGAACAGTGTAAGACTATTACAAGTTCTTTTTGTTTAATTGGCATGCCTCATTACTATTATTAGGTTTCGCTATGTGTGACAGGCTTTGTGAATGACAAGAGCCTTTCCCCTCCTTAAAGAGACATTAGACATGATAATAAATCATTTTATGGCCAGTTTATATGGCAACTCTGTCTGAGTTCTATTTTACACTGTACTTAAAACCTTTTTTATAGAATAGACCATGAGTATAAAAGCAGACATGAAGTTTTTAAATTGATCTTTACACTTAATAACTTAAAAGTATGTTCGACCAGTGAGTTAAAGAGTTTTACTCCTGGAAATCATAAGCTTATCAAAAAATATTCATGTCTGTATTAACGAGTTTGTGGTGTATCTGGTTTTATGATTATCTTATACGATTTGCCTAAAATAAATTCACTTTTTAATTGATAAACTGTTATGTGTGTATGTACATATATGTTATATGTGAATATGTATATAAAGTTGCATTGTGATTTCAAAAAGTCTTATTAAAATATTTAAATTACAAAAACGAGCAATGTAGTTCATAATTAAAAAAAAAGGAAAAGATCCTATCAGCCATTTTTTGTCATATTCAAGAGTCGTTTACTTTCCTACAGTATATATATGTATATAAAGTAACATATTACTATATGGGACTATCCATTTAATAATAATCATTTGTTTTATTTAACAAAACCTTTCGGTAAAGAGAGCTTTTGTCGGTATTGTTACTTCACTCTCATTAATGACAAAGTTCACAGAAAAAACTGGGATCATAACATTTCTTCTTCGGGTTAAGTGTTTTTTTTTTAAAAAAATTCTATGATGGAATCCACATAAAGCACTGGTGGTGCAGAGATGATGCTGTCAGTGCAGAACGAATTGGTTCACCTGGTGTGTCTGCGGGATAAATTTTAGCTCCAACAGGTTGCCGTTGCCAGCCTTAGGTCATATTTCCTGTTTATGACCGGAAGTTAAACCTTTTTCAGCTGTGTCCTTCCGCCTATTAAACGTCTTCAGTTCAGCAATTTTCGTTGTAAGGTAGATGGTTATTTGTACTGAGATTGCTCTTAACGTGTTAACTGATTTATTGAAAACAAAAAAAAAATTATGTAATATTCTTACGTTTACTACAAAAATAATAAACGTTGTTTATTAGAGTTCTTTTGTATTGCAAAATAAAGCAGACAAGCGTTATCACTGCACAATTTATTTGACAATGTACTACACACTTGGTAAATAATTCTTAAATATTACTCACCGGGTGCACTGATAACTTCACTCATTATTGCACAATACAATAACTCACGATCACTGAAGTTCACAAAAACACTGCACTGCACTGTTCTTCACATAAAACACTTTACCGTACTTCATCTAAAATACATTGTTCACTTAAGCTGCCCTGAAAGCACTTTTATTGACTTGAAGAGAACTGAGAGCAAACTAACTGTCGGGGAGAGCTGAGCCGCTTTTTTAGCCGGCTAAGATCAATGAGTAAGGGCTGAGAATGGGTTTGATTCAAGACAGGCGTAGTCCAGATACTTCGGGCGCCAATGGTCCTTCCATCGGTCGGCTCCTTTCATCTGCTTCGTACTTCTTAAATATGTGATGTGTTTAATTTTTTTTCATGTACATAGTTTTCGCTCCAATATCAACAACAACTTAGTGTACAAATTATAATAGCTTTTGCGAGATTAACTCTTCTTATCAACGTATCGGGATTCCAGTTAGTCATATGTTGCTCTTAATATTCATGGGATTATTCCCGCTTTGCCAATAGAAATACAATTTGTGATTAACTCATGAAATAAAATCCTTAGTCCCATCTTGGCTAAATAAATATTGGGACCTGTGGATAACTCAACCCGATTAACCCCTGTAGCATAACGGGAACGTTATTAAATAATATGTGTGGCATTAAATTATTTGAGATTGAGAAGTACGGTCCTCTACATGTTTCCAAGTAGTATAACATATAACCTGTTTTTTTTTTTTGTAAGCTTTTCTTTCATTATTTATAATTGTTAGTTTATTCATCTATATTAAGCAATATTTCCTTCACGCTTTATTTAATTAGTACATATTTTCCAACAAAATCATTTGTAGTCCAGGCTCTTGTAAATTTGGTACTCATGTAAATCCTACCATGGCATTACCTGATTTTTGCTTGCTATCACAACTAAATCAGAATATTCAAATACTGGGTAAGCAGTTGTACCATACAGGGACCGTTATTGAATAACATATATGCCATTAAATTATTTGAGATTGATTGGTCTTCTAAATGTTTCCAAGTGGTGTAACTTATGTTTTGAGAAACTAAAAATACTACTGTCTTTGTGAAGTTGAGGAGTTTCTGCCATATTTCACTCTATTTCTACCATATTGTTCTATTA
>CM032232.1:28367500-28480000 GCA_019009955.1 Riptortus pedestris
TATATTACCATCATTGTTATGTTTTATTACAACTATTTTCATATTTTTATTGAAGCTATTATCATATTGTATTAAAGCTATTATGTTATCTTAGAGTATTAAAACTACTATTATATTATGACTATAATTGTCTGTAGTAATCAATATAATATAATAATAATTATATTATGACTATAATTATCTAATTATGTAACTTAAAAGCTTATGTAATGGTCTATAAATGTGGAAAGGGGGGGTCCAGAATTTTGAAAAAAATCCTTAATATCTCCGTTATTATGTGTCGGGTTGAAAAATCGCATAGAAGCAATCTTATTGCTTATGTAATGTTCTATAAATGTTGTTACTTTGGTTTTTTTAATATCATTATTATTAATCGAGATATTTGCATTTTCCAGTTCTAGGCCTTGAGTAAACCCATAGGCCTAATCATGCCATACGAGTATTAAGAATAATCTGTTATATTATGAGACACTTCATTTGAAGCCTAAATACCAAATATTGTTCTCGTTGAACTTTTAGGTTTTGAGAAAAATGCAAATACGTGAGGCACGTGGGAAATCTGCTTAGTAGTTAATGCAGCCCCTGCGTGAAGGAATTTTATAACTTTTTTGATTATTTCCATATCATAACTATTATCACATCCTGTTACAACTATTACCATATCATATTATAACTATTATCATATTACAACTATAATTTTATCATTATATTAATATGTTGGCGGTGTTATGCAAGTGCTAAAACATGGTGTGCATGTGCATATATATTAGTATATTCCCCTTAAAGGAAATCAGCTGTTCATGTTGTACTCATGACACAATTTTCAATAACTTTTCTCAAATGTCCATCGATCCTACCAAGTACATGATGCAAACGAGGTCTGTGAATACTTTCCTGTCACCGCCTCCCCAGCGGTCGAAATTCTTATTTGATCGTAACCAAACTCGATATATAAGTGTTTCATTAGAGGGTGCGAAATTTCAATAATTCAAAATATCTACTTTATTATACGTTGGATCGAAAAAGCGAATAGAAAAAATCGTATGGGACAAGTTACGTAATTGTTATTATATACGTTTTTACGCTATCTTGATTAACAACTGAGATATTAGCATATTTTAGTTTTTTGCCAGTATACCCCCACTCCTACTCATGTCATATTAACAATATGCTGTATTATGTAAAAGTGAAGATCAAGTTTGTTATATTCGGACCAATAGGAGGGGGAATTTCCAAAATTTTTAATAATTCCATTATTATGCGTTGGAGCGAAAAATTGTATAGAACCGATCTTATTGCAAATGTAATGTTCTATAAATGCTGTTATGTACGTTTTATTTTTATTATTTTGATTATTAACTCAGATATTATTTTTTTCTTCAGTAAACCCTCACTCCTACTCATGTCATTTTAACAATAAGCTGTTATATTATGAAGGACATTATTTCAAACCTAAATACCAAATATTGTTCTCAATGGACGTCTTAGTATTCAGATAAATGCAAATACGGACGCACAAGGGAAATCTACTTAGTTAACGCATCCCCTGCGTGACGGACTTTATTTAACTCTCATTGCTTCTCAGGAAAATAGCGCTCCTTGTACTCAGGTCTCATCTTCTGAAACAGGTACTAGACAGGAGTAATAAATCATACAATTTTAGTGTAGGTTAGAACTTAGAGTCCAAGTAGACAATTATGTTAAAAAGGACTCAAAAGTACACGGCTTAAAAATAATGTAGAAATATAAAGACTCAATAGGGGAATCTAAAATCAGTTGAATATTCTTTTTTGATATTAAACAAATATAATAAGCAATGAATTTATAACGTTTTTATTTCCACGACTTTTATAATCATGTTAAAGCTCGGTATCGTGAATGATTACTTCAATTAGGGGATAACACCATCATTAATGTATTGAATTTAATTAATCCTATTGACGCACATTAAATTCTATGGTGGGTTTTTTTTTCAGTTTGTCGTACATCTTAAAACAGTTTATTTCATGGAATTGCGAGTGTTCGTGACCACTAATCCCTCTAATAAGATCGAGCTGGGCTTTAACAAATAGTTATTGATTTTTAGCTCAACTGATGAAGTAATGTAAAGGGAAATGGCACCTAAAAGTGAACTGAGAATAGTTCAGTGCACTTTTTTTTCTATTTTAATCGTTGGATTATATTACACTTACTTCGTTTGATCGTGATTTGTAGGAGACCATTATTTCTTTTTGGATAGTTTCTAGTTGATTTCCCTTAAGGAATTTTTAAGGAAAATGTAATTGCATAAATCTTGTTATATACATATTTTCTCTATCATGAATATTAACCGAGATAATTGCATTTTTTTAGTTTTCGGCCTCCAGTAAACCCCCACTCCTACTCATGTCATATTAACAATAAGCTGTTATACTATGAAGGACATTATTCGAAGCCTATATACCAAATATTGTTCTCATAGAACTTTTAGGTAATGAGGTAAATGCAAATACGTGGGTATTAAGTTACACCGAGTTATTTTCCATTTATTGTGGTCTTCCATTTTAAAAATTCTTCTAAAAGCTAAAGGTATAAAATTATTCACTTGTGTATAAACATAAAACAAAATAATAAACGGAGAAGTTGTTTAATATATGGTTTCGATTAGCTATACACAAAATAATATGCAGAACTTATTATTTACTCTGGATAAATTTTGTTTAAATCTAGCAAATATGTTGTCACTATTAGCAGATTTCCCTTGAGGGAAATCAGCTATTGAGGTTGAACTCATGACGGAATTTTCAAAAATTTTCTTCAAATGTCCATCGATCCTACCTAGTAGATGACGAAAATGAGGTCCGTTCAAAACTGTATATATATATATATATATATATATATATATATATATATATATATTTGTCTGTTACCGCTCTAGCGGTCGCAATTTTTGTTTAATCGTTACGAAATTCGATATATTTAGATATTTAACCGTTTTATGTAAAAAGACAGATCAAGTTCGTTAATGGCTGAAATCGGACCAGAGGAAGGGGGGGATTTTGGAAAATTCCAAATATCTCCGTTATTATGCATCGGATCGACAAATTGTACATAACCAATCTTATTGCAAATTAAATTTATATAAATATTGACATATACGTTTATTCTCTATCGTGAATATTAACCGAGATATTTGCATTTTTCAGTTTTTAGCAAACCTCCCCTTCTGTAAGTGTTACGTAAACAATAAGCTGTTATATTATGAAGCACATTATTTGAATCTTAAATACCAAAAATTGTATTCATGAGACCTTTATTATACGAGATACATGCAAATATGCACTGGTGACTCCCCCCCCCCATCTTAAAGTTTTGGACTACTAAAATTTTAGCAGATTTCCCTTAAGGGAAATCAGCTATTGAGGTTGTACTCATGACGGAATTTTCGAAATTTTTCTTCAAATGTCCATCGATCCTACCTAGTAGATGACGAAAATGAGGTCCGTTCAAAACTGTATATATATATATATATATATATTTGTCTGTTACCGCTCTAGCGGTCGCAATTTTTGTATGATCGTTACCAAACTCGATATTTAGTCGTTTTATGTAACAAGAAAGATCAAGTTCGTTAACGGCTGAAATCGGACTAGTGGAAGGGGGGTTTTGAGGGAAGGATTTTCGAAAATTCGAAATATCTCCGTTACTATACGTCGGATCGAAAAATTGTACAGAATCAATCTTATTAAACATTAAATTTACTATACATATTGTTACATACATTTATTCTGTATCTAGAATATTAACCGAGATATTTGCATTTGTATTCTGTCTGTGGTCGGCTATGTTCGGGAGTGAATAGGTTTAGAGATCCCTTACTACTACAGTTGTTATTGGGCAGATTTCTCTACTGTAAAACTTCACGTGGGAAATCTGTTTAGTTTACGCAGCCACTGCGTGACGGACTTTTTTTTATATATATTTTCAAACCGGTTGGTCAAGCCAAAAATGAAGTGTTCACTCCATTTGATTTATGTCTGATAGTGATTTCCGTCTGACATTTGGTGTTCAGGTGCAACTCCCGCATTTGATTAAAATGACTTTTTCGTTATGTAAAGTAGTGAATAACAGATTTAATAATAACCTCTCATTTCCTTGCACGTGAGTGATTTTATGCAGCGAGGGCTCCAACTCTGGAACAGAATTGTGTAACGATGGAAATGTAGGTTTATTACAATGCATGTATTCTATTCAAATTGGGAATGTAGCGTATTATATTATAGTTATATATGCAATTGGGATAATTATCTAAATTACTTGAAATCACAAACATCTCTGTTGTTATCTACTCACTATCCATAAACTTAAGTCTTGTGCAAACATGCACCTATGTATCGGGACCCCATTTATTTTCTTTAGAAATTAAAACTGACTACTTGAAAAACGAAGAGTGGGTGTTTTGTAAAGGAATCCTAAAAACATAAATAATAATAATAATATGTATATTTAACTAGCTGACTTGGCAGGCGATTAGAATATTAAATTTTAATAATATTATGTTTAAAACAAACGCTACTACCTACTACATCTCGATTATACTTTCTTATACGACAAAAGTGAATATAACAAAATTTACTCCAAATAACAAAATAAACAACTTTTATCTGTGCACATTTACCGAAAAACCAATAGGAAACGAAATATCGTTATTTTTAATTTTAGGCCTCCATTACAACCCCCACTCCTGCTCCATCTGCCGGACAGATTTGTGAATCTAAACTATAAAAGAGCGTCACCCAAACGCATACAACAATTCATTCAAATCGGTCCAGCCGTTTACGAAGAGTTCTGTGACATATATCTAATAAATATTAGTTTTCAGCCTTCAGTAAACCCCACTCCGGTTCGAACCTAAAAAATTTAATATAGCTTATAATCATGGAAGAATAAATGCTAATTTACATATAGAATTTTGTTGAGTTCGGTTCAATGCCCAATAAAATTGTTGGCTCCCAATTTAATTTTTTAGTGTATATCTCGTTTATACTTTGTTAAACATGGTTGCATTGAAATTAAAAGGAGGATTATAGATCGAAATTAGCTGTGCTCCCGTAATAATTTGCCTTGTCTGTATAAAATCATTATGATTATTATTTATTAAAAACTGGCGAGATATGGCGATGAAAATGAGGTCCGTTCAAAAATATATATATATATATATATATATATATATATATATATATCATTTCCTAGATATAATCTATGGACATTTGGAGACATTTTTCAAAAATCGTGAATATGAGTAAAACCTCAAAGGCTGATTTCCCTTAAGGGATATCTCCTAAAAGCTGGTAGATCTCTCACATAATATTAGATACATTTAGGTTTACTTTATTAATTATTACCACTTTATACTGCTAAACAATTGATCATATAGGACTCATTTTTTAAGAACCTTCGCCTGAAACGATGAGTCAAACACATCAAAATATTTTTTTCTGTAATCGTTGAATAATGGTAACATTACTAAACTGAAATGAGTGAAGAAAGTGAAACATTTTGCAATAGAGTGAAGAAAGTGAATTGCCTTCTTAATTAGTAATAAGTATAAATTAAAAATTAATTTGAAGTTGGAAATTAAATGCTTTTAAATGTTTCTTAACATTGTAAGAATTTATTTTAACAAAATAAATTGAAATGTGAATGAATTATTGGTGGAAATAATCAATATATTTTAAAATTTAAATATAATAATAATTACCTTCCTTGTTTATAACTGCACTACTTCACAATCATCACTAGTTGTTTTATAACTATGCTTATAACCTTTCACAACCATGCTTATAACCTACCAACAACATACCATAATCTTCACAACATCCTAACTTTGTTCATATTCTGGTTAGATCTGATCATGTATTACACGATTACAGAAAAAAATTTAATATTACACTCGTGACGAAAGTAGAATTTACAACTCTCGTGAAATTACCACACTCGCTTCGCTCGTGTGGGTAAACGTTTCACACGAGTTGTAAAATGATCTACTTTCGTCACTTGTATAATAAATAACTATTAAAGAGTTGCATTCAAGTCTGTTGCTATGTTTATTCAACGAGATTCCAAAACTTTGAACTGCCCTCCTGTCAACATTTGGAAATTCCTTTGTTATGTTGAATAACCCTCCTCTTCCTGAATTCCTGTTGGACCAAGCACAAAATAGACTTAATTGTTTTGGGATTCAGTGCGTAATGTGGGATTTTTTTTTCGTTATTAATATTTTTTAAAACGCTCTTTACGCTTCTAGGGCTAATTGGGGTTATTCTTAGTTCCCCTTTTCTAGCCAGGATGGGACTAAGGATTTTATTTATTGAGTTCGACACTAAATAAATTTCGACTGCATTAACACCAAAAGTAACATTTATGCACAAGCATGGCTTCAGTACCCCTTGATCACTTGGGAAAACGAATGGTTGTGTTTAGCAAACCCAAATCGAATTGAATATCATAGTTGAGCCCTAAGCTCCAATGAAGAACATTGTTCATATTTGTCATGGATGACGGGATCTGCATCTTCAAAATGAAGTGAAGGCTTAAGTTTTAATGAGCGCTCTTCCTTATGAACTAAAGATATGTTAGACGGTAGCTGAAGCGATCCGGCGAGCTAAGCTCGAATCACGCGAGAATATCTCCAATTACCCCGCTGCGCTAATAGGTGGCCAATTATGGTACTAATTGGTAGGAGGCGCTGCTTAGGAGATTCCCACTACATTGGCTGCAGCCTATCTGAACATCCGGGCTACATCCGGGCGAATGCAGTTCTTCACTTTTATAACAGACAAGTATGGCTGAAGAATAATATTCAACTATCAGGCAACGTGACTCGGTCCTTCCAGGATGCGATGGACATTTAGAATGAAGACGACTTTATCTTTCATCTCAATCTAAGGTCAAAATAATCTCTCTTATAAAAGATTTCCTATCAGGAAAACCAGCTATTGAAGTTAAGACGCGATTTTCAAAAAAATGCTTCAAATGTATTCTCGAAAGTGAGGTCCGATCAAAATTTTATATATATTTGTCTGTTAACTCTCTAGTGGGCGCAATTGTTTTTGTTTGATCGTTACCAAACTAGACATATGTACGTTGTATTATTTATTAACGTCCATTTTTTGCGACTAAGGCTAATTGGGACGAATTATCTACAGGCTACCACCCTTTTCTAGCCAGGGTGGGGCTAAGGTTTTATTTAAAGAATTCTTTGACTAAATAAATTCCTTTGCCCAGGCGGGAATCGAACTGGCCACTCTAGGATTACCATGTGAGATTAAAGGCAACGCTTTAACTCACATGGCTAACCTGAGCCCCTGAACGTTTTATGTGTGTGTATGTGTATTTTCTGAATGTTTTGTGTAAATATAAAGATCAAGTTCGTCAACGGCTGAAATCGGACCTAACGGCAAGGGTTTAGAGTGGGAACTTAGAAAATTCAAAATATTTCCGTTATTATGCGTCGGATGGAAATAAGTGTATAAGAGAAACATTATTAAAAATAAATGTTCTATACGTGCTATGTACGTTTTTTTCACTATATTGATTACTAACCTTTTTAGTTTTCGGCCTTCAGTAAACCCTAACTTCTACTCGTGTCATATAAACAGTAAGGTGTAATATTATGAAGCACTTTATTCGAAGTCTAAATACCAAATATTGTTCTCATAGAGCTTTTCGCTTTGAGATAAATGCAAATCTCGAGGGAAATTTGGTTACTTTTCGCAGCAACTGCGCTTTTAACGAAGAAGCTGGTTTTAATTTTCATTAGAATTAAGTTTAGAGAAATTGCCGAATGGATAATTTCAATAGCTGATTTCCTCACATTAAGGGGGGCTTTCTAAAAGTTACAAGTCTTTAACAAAAAAAAAATATGTATTCTTAATTTGTATATTGTTGATAGATTATCTCATTTACTAATCCACTTCAAACGTTTTCAATTAAAGCCAGTTTTGTAACTCCTAATAAGTTCCAACCCGATTAAGATGGCGTAAAGTTCTTCAAGTATTGATCGACATTGACCTTCAGGGGTACACCTTAAGATTATAACTTGGTTCTGACATCTTTGAAATCTTGGGGTAGCGCTAGAGGTAATTTCATCCACTCTCTAGCAAAAGCAAAACCGCTTTAAATTTGACACGAGATAAATTTGATAAATTGATAAATATTAAACGCATTCATGATATAGCATAGTCACATATCGTGTATTGAAAAAATTATGATAATAGAGATTATAGGAAGGATGGTGTGTATCAATCATTAGGTTTTATTAAGATATTGCTAAGTTTGCCTAGTTTCTTTCATGGAAGCTCAATCTTGAACAAAGAGCAATAATATCTTATTTTCTAAACTATTAAAAAAATTCCGTCAAGCAGAGACCACATTAACAAAGCAGATTTCCCACGTGCTTCATGTATTTATTTGAATTTATCTCAAAACCTAAAACTTCAATGAAAACATTATTTGGTATTTGAGTTTCAAAAAAAGTGTTTCATAATACATAGCTGTGTTTCATACCATATTGTTGAAATAACATCAGTGGGAGTGAAGGTTTACAGAAGGCCGGAAACTAAAAAATATCTCGGTTAATATTCAAGATGATGAAAAAACGTACGTAACAGCATTTATAGAGATATTAAGAATGGTCTAAATCTCCCCTCCACGGGTCGGATTTTAGCCATTAACGAACACGATTAAATATCGAGTTTGGTACCAATCAAACCAAAATTACTAGACCGTTAACATATATATATATATATATATATATATATATATATATATATATATATATATACAGTTTTGTACGGACCTCATTTTCGTAATCTCCTGGGTAGATCGATAGAAATTTGAGGAAATCTTTTGAAAATTGCGTCATGAGTACGACCTCAATAGCTGATTCAGGGAAATCTGCTAAAATAGTGAGTGAATGTAGATTACTTATTTGCTTGATTCAACAAACTCTATCCATATTAAAATAATAAGTTGTACGTATTATTTTAAGAATAGCTAGAGTGGCGAGTTCGATTCCCGCTGGCTAGAAAAGTGTGGTAACCTGTAGATAATCCGTCCAAATTAGCCGTAGTTGCAAAAAGTGGACGTTAATAAATAAAAAGAATGAATAGCAACTCGAAACCATGTATTAAACAACATTTCCGTTTATTATTTTGTTTTATGGTTATATATACGAGTAACTGAATAATTTTATACCATTAGCTGCTAGAGGGACTTTTAAAATGGAAGACCACAATGAATGAAAAATAACTCGCTGTAACTTAAGAAGGGGTAAACCAAATATTTCTAATCTATATGAGGCTGCAGAAGCTTTGTGAAAAAAGTCCTTCACGCAGGGGCTGCGTTAACTAAGTGTATTGTGAGTGTGGTCGGTAGAAGTCTAGAAGCTAGTACGGCCGTTTCCGTAACTGTTCGTCCCTCGTGAGTTCGTTTAGAGATTCGTTCCAACACTGTTATTAGTAGGCAGATTTTTCTAGTGTAGACTTCACGTGGGAAACGTCCTTAAATTGCGCAGCCCCTGCGTGACTTTTTTTCTATTCACTTTTTCGATCCGACGTATAATAACGGAGATATTTCGAATTATTGAAATTTCCCTCCTCTAAACCCCCCCCCCCACACGGGTCGGATTTCAGCCATTAACAAACTTGACCTTTAGTTTTGCATGAAACGTTTATATATCGAATTTGGTTACGATCAAGTAAGAATTTGGACCGCTGAAGTGGCAACAGACAAGTATTTACAGACCTTGTTTTCGTCGTATACTTGGTAGGATCGATGGACATTCGAGAAAAGCTTTCGAAAATTGTGTCAGGAGTACGACCTGAACAGCTGATTTTCTGTAGCTGATAGATATATACATCATGCTTTAGCACTTAGCTTACACCACCAGCATATTAATATAATGATAAAATTATAGTAGTAATAAGGTAACAGTTGTAATATAATATAATTATAGTTGTAACAAGAAATTATAATAGTTATAATATGGATATAATCATGAAATTATAAAAGTCCTTCACGCAGGGGCTGCATTAACTAAGTAGTTTTCCCACGTGTCTCGCGTATATGCATTTATATCAAAACGTAAAAGTTCAATGTGAACAATATTTGGTATTTAGGCTTCAAATAAAGTGCTTCATATATAACAGCTTATTGCTAATATGACATGAGTAGGAGTGGAGGTTTACTCAAAGCCGGAAACTAATCAATCCACATATCTCGGTTAATATTCATTAGAAAGAATATATATATATATATATATATATATATATATATATATATATATATATATATATAGTCTACTCTCGCTAACACTAACCTTTATAACACGATATCCTCTATATCACAAATTATTTTTAATCACCTTGGAAAAACCTGTCTAACACGAAGAAATTACCATACGTAACAGGAACTAATTTTCCGGTAATATTTTACCTCTATAACAGGAAGAGAGACAAAATTTCCTCTGTAACTCGAAGTTCAGCAGATAAGACGAATTTGATTAGCGCATTACCTCTATATCACGATGTTCTCAGAATGGATTTGTTTAACACGAAATCCCGGCGTTCAGGTTGCAACCTGTCGGTGAGTCATAACCGGCGACAAGAGCCTTTAGTCTGTTTGCAGTCTCGTCTCGGGTCTGTTTACTTTGTGTCGAGCGTTTTGATTTATGTAGTGTCGACTGTTTGTGCGTAAAATATTCGAGAACGAGTGCGAAAAGACAACCCAAGGCCTTGACTGTTGGTGAAAAATTACAAATGATAAAGTTGGTGAACGAAGGGGTAAAGAAGAAAGACATCGTTACTAAGTTTAATATTTCAGGTAGTACGCTATCATCAATTATAAAAAACAGGTAGAAATTGAAAACCGGAAAACGAAGGTAATATTAAATGTAAGCCGAAGAGATTAGCTGAATTTCCTGATGTCGAAGAGTGCATGACGAAGTGGTTTAAGCAATGAAGAGACAAAAACATTCCTCTTGGGGGTCCGATAATTAGAGAAAAGCCCGAAAACTTTGCAAAATCTCTTGGTCACTTTTGGTTTCTGTGTTTTACCGTTTTTTTTTTTTAATTATGTATATATTTTAATTCATTTAAATATTCGTAAAATATTAAGATTATGTAGATTTGTAGAAGATGTAGGGAATAAATCACAGTACATGTTTTTTACCTCTGTAACACGAATTTTCATTTAGGTCACCTCTATAACTCGAAGTATGCCTAAGTCGAACTATACATAACACGAACAAAAATGGCAGTCCCGTGGAATTTCGTGATAACGAGAGTCGACTGTATATATATATATATATATATATATATATATATATATACATATATACATATATACACTTGTGGACCCAACAGGCGGGGGCCTGCATGATATTTCAAGCGATTAAAATATTAAATTTAAACATATTACGTTTAAAACAAAAGCTACTTTTCATAACACACAAACAACTGTTGTTATGTGCACGTTTGCCTAAAAACGAATAGAAAATGAAATATCGCAAATTTTGTATTCAGGTCTATATAACGCCAACTCCCGTTCGAACCTAAAACATTTAATATAGCTTATAAACATTGAAGAATAAATGCTAATTTACATATAGAGTTTTGTTAAGTTCGGTCCAATTGTTAGTGCCCGAGAAAATTGTTGGCACCCACTTTAATTGTTTAGTGTATTATACATTTTTATATTACAAATGTTACTCTAAATAACAAAATAAACAACTTTTATCCCGTGCATATTTGCCGAAAAAGCAATAGGATACGAAATATGGCTATTTATAATTTTTGGGCCTCCCTTACGACCCCCACTCCTGCTCCATGTACCGGGCTGATTTGTGACGATAAGCAATTCAGGGCGTCCGTAAAAAAAATGCATTAAAATCGGTCCAGCCGTTTAGGAGGAGTTCAGTAACATACACACCTACAGTAGAATTATATATATAAAGATAGAACAACATTTATAGAACATTATATTTTCAGTAAGATTGGTTCTATACAATTTTTCGACTCATATTAACGGAGATGATAAGAATTTTCGAAATTCCCATCGGAAAGTCCCCCCCCTTTTACGTGTGGGATTTCAGCCATTAACGAATTTGATCTTTAGTTATACATAACACGATTAAATGTCGAGTTTAGTAACAACAAACAAAAATTGCGACCTCTAGATCTTTAACAGACAAATTTATATGCACATTCACCTTAAGGGAAATCTGCTAAAACTTGGAAACCAAGAAGGAAAAACTAATTTATTTAATTCGGTTATTTGTATTGAGATAGAAAAGTCGATAAGGTGACGCACTTCCTGCTAGACGTTTATCAATAAAGGTTTCTTTTTTTCTTTGCGTAATATGATAAGAAAGGAGATAACGTCTTTATTCTTATAAAATTCGTCAATCGAGTCCGGAGTTGGGGAATGTTTTTTGAAGACGTTAGATTCTCATTGATCAGTCTCTTCGCAGAAGGGAAGCCTTTCGAAGCCAGCCATAAACCTTTTACGAGAAGATATTATGTTTCGGAGCTACTTAGAATCCTTGGCAAGAATTATATCACCCTCACTCACATTATACATACTTCTACACACATACGTACATTCTGTCATATATATGTATATATATATGTTAATGTTTGTGTGTGTAGTTGGGGATTGGTGCTTTAAAGCCAAGCTTAGTCATTTGCAAGAGTTAAAATAGCCTCTAGAACGATAAGAGTTAACACGTTAATAACGTTGCGGCTTGGGTGTTAATTTCCTACAATGGACGAATAGAAAAATGTCCACGCATTCATCCAATAAAAATTAATTATTTATTAACGTCCACTTTTTGCAACTAAGGCTGCTAACTGCGGTGGGTTATCTATAGGTTACCATGCCTTTGGTCGTGATACACATTTTTTAGTTATACAAATCAGGGACCGGATCATCAGCTGTTGAAGTTGCAATTTGTGTTTGATCATTAGCATACTTGATCTTTAATCCTTTTGATGGAAAGGAAGATAAAGTTCATCAATGGCAGAAATCAGAACAAAGGGGGTGGGGGGTTCAAAGGGGGGAATTTCTAAACGTGTGAATCGTGTACGTGAGTTGAAGGCCCATTTGCCAATATTTTGCTCATATGTCTTTTTAGCAGCCGAAATAATTATTTCATCATAACCAAATTCAATATTTAACTCTTTAGTGTAGACGGTTAAAGTTATAAGTTTAAGTTTTTAACGGCTTAGGGGACATGAAGGACAAGTGAAGGGTTGATATTTAAAACCGTAAATATTTTTCTCTGGAATATGCTGGATGGTAGAGGAACCAATTGATCAGGATCAATAAGAAGGCCAAGTCCTCTACTGTTTTTTAATATAATGCAGAGTGCACTTTCGGAGTCAACACTGTGCCTGTACTTCGGTGCCTGATTAAAGCTGCGTTACCTGGACCACGACCGCCGGGCGACTCTGGTCAATATTTTTGTTACTTACTCTCTGGTAAATATTTTTGTTATAACTATGAATCGGATGAAAAAAAAAAATAGTATCGCCAGTTTTTAGCAGATTTCACTTTGATTTTCAGCTTTTCTCCTTCATTCAGAAACACGATTTTCGAAAAATTGCCACAAATGCCCATCGAACCTACTTAGGAGATTTTGAGGTCCTTTAAAAAGTATACACACACACACACATATATATATATATATATATATATATATATACTAGCTCAGATACCCGGCTTCGCTCGGGAATTCATTTGAGGCTGGATGTTGATGGTATTTTTTTTGCAAGGCTTTACTTTGCACTATATTTTGACATTTACCCATCCCAGTGCTTAGGGTTAATACCCGTCGTTTCTGTGTATTTGTTAATAATAAAATTATTTTTTTATGTAAAACTTCACTGTCCCCCATATTGTCATATTGCCCGTTTTCTTTGCATTATGCATAGATTTGAATTATTAAGGACAAAATATTAACATACATTTGAATTAGTTTTTCCCGGTGAGGTACCTGGTAGTTCATATTGAAAAGAATTGTTGAGCAAATTTCTCTAAATAACAAAATAAACAACTTTTGTTATGTGCATATTTGCCGAAACCCCAATACGAAACAAAATATCACTATTTTTAATTTCAGGCCTCCCTTATAACCCCCACTCCAGCCCGTCCCTAGAAATTGTGTTTGGATGGCTTATTATAAGCAAGGCGTTAGTGCTAATAGACATACATTAATACACATATAGATATAGATATAATTTGGAAATTCAAAATATATCCGTTATTATACTTCGTATCGAAAAATTGCAAATTTGATTTTCTATAAATGATTTTACCTAGAAGTATTCAATATCTTTAATACTAACCGATATATAGGACTTTCTTAGTTCCCAGCCTTTAATAAACACCCGCTTTTAGTCATAGTACTTTAAAAAGGAGCTGATATATCATATAACGTCTTATTCCTAGCATTAATACAAAATATTGTTTTTAACAGACTTCGAGATACTTGCTATCAGTTTGTGTGAAGACGTCATTAATTTTGATTTTATTGACCGGTTGGTTACTTGTACTCATCTGAGTTTTTTTTTTTTTTTTTTTTTTTTTTTTAAATTGAAAATTTATAGTAACATGTGATCAGTAGTGTGCCATTCCAACATACGGGAAATCTGCTTAGTTTACACAGCCCTACGTGACAGCATTTTCTCATTAGGCTTCTAATCCCTTAATAAGGTAATAATTTCATCTATTACTCGAGAATCAGTGATATGTGATGTGCAAGATTGTGATACCTTAAGCTGTTCATTGTAATCTCTAACTAATCCTATTTTTTTTTTTTTTAAACATTAACAGTTCATATATTCTTCTTAAAGATGTTATAATTAATTATGGTGAGAAATGCGTGCAAAACGTCTCGTTTATTTATACATATGCATTCGCTTTCTCCGGTCGTTGAGTCGGAAATATTCAGACTTATACACGGCTGGTTGGAATTAATTCCCCTTGCTTCATGAATTAATCATATTATATTCACTAATTTAGATACTTTCTTCATTAAATAAATTAACATCGTAATTAAATGTACTCCAAAGCCTCTTTTAAATGCTAAGCCCATTCTAATATTTATTTATTTTTTTTTTGTTCCAGGCACGGAAGATGAATATCTTAAGAAGTGGGCATTCTTCTCTTTCAGCTGTGAGTATATCTTTTTTTCTTCTTTATTTAAACATTAATTAACGTATTAATTCAGTTATTATTCTTAAGGCAAGTCATCTTAATGTTGTACAAAAACCGTCATTTCTGACCAAAGATCTTAGCTACAAGATGATGATGTAAAACAGGACAGATCAAATGTACACACTAGCGCACAGATATTAAATGGTTATTATATTATGCGGTTATTTAATCACAAGTGACTATAAACATTGACTTTTTATTAAAAACAACCATCTCCTGCAATGACATGGGCCCTGTCAAAAACCAATCCGAGTACATAATGTGGAGCATAGTTAATATACATAATGGTAAATTTGATTAGAAAGCAAATACAACATTTCGCATGAAATAAAATAACTGTCTTACCCTACCGGCAACTTCTGCTCCCGCTTGAGAGGTATCAACATTGTTTTACTTAAATTATTTATCTCAAAACTTGAATAAATCGAATTTTCTAGTAATTTATATATCTCGTGTAAATAAATGACAGTGGTGCCCCAGAAGTAACTTAATTTATATTCTAAATGCGAGGTGAGGGAAAGAGATTGTACCCTCCCTGTAACCTCAAATCATATTGAGTTTAAACGCGTATTGTCTTTTGTTGTAATGACATTACCGAGTAACGTTTAATATTTATGGATAGTACGTAGTCATTTTAATAGTGTCAACATATCGGAGGAAAAAAAGATAAATTATACCACTATTTAAAAGCTTGATTCGGCAAAACTTCTGCTATTACACGATATGCAAATTCAGCATGACTTTGTTTAAATAACACATTATACAAATTAAATAATCGAAATTCTCTTATAGTTTAAATGTTTATTGGAAAATAACGAAGTTATTTTCTAATTAAAATAATTAATAATGTGGCGGGGTGGGGCGTAAACCCTGCGTGACGGGCAATTTTTAGCAATATTTAACCCCTAATTTCAACACGGATCATACCTGTGATTTGCAAAATTCGTACATGGAATAGTGGGGGTTTAAAGAGGGGGATTATAAAATTCAAAAAATCTCCGTTATTATTCGTCCGATCGTAAAATGTTATAGAATCAATCATGTTAAACTATTTAAGATCTACAATTGATGTTCTATACATATTTTTGTAACTCATAGAAGCGTGGGGCACAGCAAAACCTTCGAACATCAAACGCATCCAGACTTTCCAATCCAAAGTCCTGCGCACCATAGTAGACTCTACATATTATGTTACAAATCACACCCTTCATAAATATATTAATATCCCATTTGTAAAGGAGCTAATTCCTTTGTGATTCATAAAATTCCACAGCATGCAATCATCCTAATGCAGAAGTCCTAGTAGCCCTTTCCAGTACCATTCATCCATATTCCCCTCCACTAGGCCGCAAGATCTCCTATAGAAGTGTAAAGTGAAGTGATAGCATTGGCTATTTTCTTATCAAGTGCCATTCCTCCTTAGCTCTTGACTTCCTTGCCAGGCAGGGAGAGGTTGCTCCTCTCATTGTCGTGAAGGGGTGTAGCTTCTGTCGAGAGTGATGGAGGACCATTATATTGTACATATCGCATGCACTTAAAATGCAGAATGTAATATTCTTAATAAAACAAAATAATCTTAAATAATCTTTCGTAACTCAAGTACGTGTCATTGTATTGTAGTTTCTTGTTTTCTGTCTTCAGTAACCCCGCCGTTCCCCTTCTGAGATGACATGAAGCGAATGGGATTCATACCACATGGGAAATGTACTTAATTTACGAAGCCCCTGCGTGTCGGAATGATTTTTTTTAGCTCTAGCTACACACTGGTCTCTTGCGGGCTTCAACTTCCTGAATGGCTCGTGTTCCCGCGATATGCATTGATCATGTCAAGAACCATTAAGTGTCGAGACGAACTCGGTCTTGGTCTTAAGGTCGAGTCCGTTTGGTCGAGTTCTGGGGGTTCGTGCGACCTCCTTATCGTGGAGACGCTTGCGTATTCGGGAGCGGTTGTACACACACACACACACACTGCATAGTAGGTGGAGTAGAGTTCTAAAATGGAACTAGGGGAGAAGGAGAAAGGCAGTAGATAAATATAAGGGCTAAGGCGGGGGCGGCGGCGACTGGGGGCGGTGTGAGGCGGCTCTATATCGAGTGGCTGAGAGAGAGCTATTTTCGGAGCAGACGGTCTCTACTTGTATTTGGGTTAAGAGTCTAGGCTGGGATCTGATCCAGGCTCTGACGGGGACGGCGCCATCTCCCGCCTCCGGGGACGGCACTAGGCCCCCTTCTCATAATTCTCTCATTTCGACTCGATCAAAGATACGCCCTTCCTCTCGCCGCGTCTCTTAGTCATTTCCTCCGGAAAATTAATTTATACGTCTCGCCACTCTCTTAGCAGATATCCCTTAAGGGAAAGTGAGCTATTGAGGTCGTACTCATGACCGTCTGTCAGGAAGTGGCTGCGTTAACTAAGCAGAATTTCCACGTGCGTCACGTATTTGCATAATAAGCCGTTATATTATAGTTTATTGTTAATATGACATTAGTAAGAGTAAGGGTTAATTTAAAAAACGCAAATATCTCGTAAAATGGGCATTTAATAATAATAAAATCAATGAAATAAAATTGTGATCAAGTGTTTTGAGGAATCACAAATGTTGGCCTAATGCATTACCACCGCACGGAAAGTTCAAAATTTTTTATATGAGAGGTCGCAATTTTTGTCTGATCGTTAGTTACCAAACTCGATGTTTAAACTTTTATGTAAAAGTGAAGATCAAGTTCATTATCGGCTAAAATCGACTTAGGATGGGGAATTATGAAAATTTTTAATATTTCCATTACTGTGTTGGAAAAATTGAAAAGATCCAATCTTATTGCAAATGTTATGTCCTATAAAGGTTATGTACGTTTTAGCAGATTTCCCTTAAGGGAAATCAGCTGTTGAGGTTGTACTCATGATGCGATTTTCGAAATTTTTCTTCAAATGTCTATCGATTCTACCCAGGAGATGACGAAAATGAGGTCCGTTCAAAACTGTATATATATATATATATATATATATATATATATATATATATATATATATAAAATTGTAACCTCTGCCTGTACATTGATTTTATTCGCGAAATTTCACGATAACTTTTCGTTTCACATGTCATAGACACCATAACTACATTTTGTTTGTTTGTTTGTTTGTTACCTTTTCACGCATAAACGGCTGAACCGAATTTTATGAAACTTGGTATGTATATTACTACTAGCCCAACTTAGACTTTAGGCTATATTAATATTCTCTAAGACGAACAGGAGTGGGGGTTATAAGGGAGGCCTGAAATTAAAAATAGCGATATTTCGTTTCCTATTGATTTTTCAGCAAATATGCACATAACAAAATTTATTTATTTTGTAATTTAGAGCAACCTTTGTTATATGTACTTTTGCCGTACACGGAAGTATAAATGAGTTATACGCTAAAAACTATAGCGGGAGTCCACAATTTTATTTGGCACAAAAGACTCAACCGAACTAAACCAAACTCGCTATGTGAATTAATACTAACGATTCCCTTATAATAAGTCATACTAACATTTCTAGGGACGGGCAGGAGTGGGGGTTATAAGGGAGGTCTGAAATTAAAAATAGTGATATTTCGTTTCCTATTGGGGTTTCGGCAAATATGTACATAACAAAAGTTGTTTATTTTGTTATTTAGAGAAACTTTTGTTATTTACAATATCGTCGTATACCGAAGTATAAATGCGTTATACGCTAAAAATTATAGCGGGAGTCAACAATTTTATTTGGCACAAAAGACTGTGTATTAGCACTAACGCCATCCTTATAATAAGCCATACTAACATTTCTAGGAACGGGCAGGAGTGGGGGTTATAAGGGAGGCCTGAATTTACAAATTTTATTATTAACGAATCCATAGAAACGACGGGCATTAGCCCTAAACGCTGGGACGGGTAAAAGTCCAAATATTGTGCGAAGTAAAGCCTTGCCAAAAAAATACCATCACCATCCATCCTCAAATGAATTCCCGGGCCAAGCCGGGTATCTGAGCCAGTATATATATATATATATATATATATATATATATATATATATATATAGATATATATATATATTTCTGTTGCCGCTTATTGTTTGATCGTTACCACACTTGATATGTAGTCGTTTTTTGTAAAAAGAAAGATCAAGTTCGTTAACGGCTGAAATGGGGTTCGTTAACGGGAGGGGGGGTTTAGAGGGGAGGATTTTCGAAAATTCGAAATATCTCCGTTACTATACGTCGGATCGAAAAATTGTACAGAATCAATCTTATTGCAAATTAAATTTACTGTAAATATTGTTATATACATTTATTCCCTATCTTGAATATTAACCGAGATATTTGCATTTTTAATAAATTTGGACCGATAACGGAATTTTGAATTTCCCGCGAAAAGTAGTTCGGCCTTTTGCCGTAACTGTGCGGCTCTCCTATGGAGATTTCTCTATTGTATAGCTTCAGGTGGGAAATCTGCTTAGTTTACGCAGCCCCTGCGTGACGGACTTTTTTCATTATCTTGATTATTAACTCAGAAATTTTCAATATATTAGTTTCCACCTTTCGGTAAACCCTCACTCCTCCTTTAACAACAAGCTGTTATATTGTGAATCGCTTTTTTGAAGCCTAAATACCAAATGTTGTTCTTATTGAACTTTTACTTTTTGAGATAAATGCAAATACGTGACGGGCGTGGGGAATCTGCTTAGTTAACGCAGCCCCTGCGTGGCGGACTTTTTTATAGTCATCATTCAGCATTTGACGCCAGGCGAAAAGCATCCGAAGCGCTTCACAAGGTTCCTGAATGATTAACTGTCTCTCTTCTTGGAATATCGCAGGAAGGCGAGATAATACCGACGTGGATTGGTTTTTAAAATAAAAAAAGTATTTATCTGTTTAATGTACTAACAGAAAAAGCTGTAAACTTTATTGTTTGAGGTTTAGTTGGCTGAGTGCGTTAGAGCTGTATAAATAGCTGTGATGGCTACCTTGTTGCCAGCCGGAGCGTCAACACAGGATAGATAGGATCCTACTCCTCTTTCATTAGATAACCAGCCCCATTTTCGCTGCATCAGCTGACCTACCGTCTCTTCACACTTTTCATTTACTCTCATCACGGCCTCCTGAATTATTCCGTTTTTTAGCAGTTTTCCCTTAAGAAAAATCAGCTATTGAGGTCGTACTCATGACGCGATTATCGAATTTTTTCTTCAAATGTCCATTGATCCTACCCAGGAGATGACGAAAATGAGGATGAGGTCCGTTCAAAATTATATATATATATATATATATATATATATATATATATATATATATATATATATATATTTGTCAGCTACCGCTCTAGCGGTCGCAGTTTTTGTTTGATCGTTACCAAACTCGATATTTAAACGTTTTATGCAAAAAGACAGATCAAGTTCGTTAATGGCTGAAATCGGACCAGTGGGAGAGGGGGGATTTTCGAAAATTCGAAATATCTCCGTTACCATACGTCGGATCAAAAAAATGTATAGAACCAATCTTATCCTAAATTAAATTTACTATAAATATTGTTCTATACATTTATTCTCTAACTTGAATATTTGCATTTTTATTAAGTTTGTACCTAGTTTTCTTTATTTCGGTTTGGTCTATTGCCCAAATAAAATTGTTCGCTTCCGCTATAGGTTTTAGCGTATATCTCGTTTATAATTCGGTATACGAAAAAAAGTGTATATAACAAAAGTTACTCTAAATAACAAAAAAAAAACAACTTTTGTATGTACATATTTGCCGAAACCCCAATAGGAAACGAAATACCACTATATTTAATTTCAGGCCTCCCTTATAACCCCCACTCCTGCCCGTCCCTAGAAATGTTAGTGTGGCTTATTATAAGGAAGGCATTAGTGGTAATTCACATACCGAGTTTGGTTTAGTTCTGTTGAGTTTTTTGAGCCGAATAAAAAATTAATATTATGTAATTTTATTGGTTATTGTACTATTTAATATTTTTTGTTTATTTTATCAAGTATTTGTAAATTTTTATAATCTTATTTACATTTAATGTCTATATATTATTATATAAAAAATGTTAGAATTTTGACAAAATGCACATATAATGCAAATATGCATGGGATCATCATTTTTCAAAAATTGCGCCTTGAGTTCGACCTCTCATATCTGCCAAGAACAAAAGCCTATCTTGTGAATCTACAAAACATATGTTTTACACCTATCTATATCATACAATTACAAAGAGATATAAATATAACAATCTTTCATTATAATGTTCACTCCCTAACAGACCTCAATTGTTGATTTCCCTCAAAGTCCTTAGTAACTCCTGATCGACCTCCTTCGAATACCTCTAGCCGAAATCTAGAAGGCTATTGATAAACCGTTCGTGGGAAATCTGCTTAGTTAAAGCAGTCACTTTTTTTTTTTTTTGAAGCATGGAGGTAAGATAAAAATAGCATGGAGGAATGCAATCGTAGGAGGAGCAGATACTGTGGGTAGATTTAGATGCAGCCTTATTATGCAATACAACCGTGGGTGAACAAAACAACGCCTACTTTCCATAATAATACAACAACTGTTTTTAGATGAAACAGACATATTATTTATATACACGATCTGGTAGTTGGCTTTTAAGTTGTCAAAAGTGAACAGATGATAAAAAGATTAAGACATTAAATGTTAGATGTTTGTTAAATTTGTATTCATTTTATGCAAGCTGATTTTCAAAAGGATAACAGTCTTTGCTTCTGTCAGGTTTACTTTCAAACCAAGGAGATCCCTTACAAGTATTTGTGGATCTTAGCACATCTATTATATCATATAACAAAATTTCTGAGACTTGGTACTTTCTTTTTAAGAGAATGAAAAGAAAAGTCGTGAAATCCTCCACAAATAATTATTCATTCACTAGAAGGACAAAGATATACAGGGTGACTCGACTTCCGGCTTAGACTTGGCGTGGCAGAATTGTGACACCTGAAGAATCTTTTCTATCCATATTTAACTTTGTATCCTTCACCAGTAATTCATTCATTGCTCTTTTCATAGACTTAAAACTTAAAAAAAAATGTTGTCTACAACGTTTATCTCACCTCGTTTTTCATAACGTACCGTTTCTGAAAGATTTGTGCCATTTTATGGCTAAAGGTTGCATCAAATCGGAAAAAAAAATCCATTGGGAGTTCCTAAGTTAGATTCACTGGAGAAGATTATGAGGTTAAATATGGACAGAAAAGATTCTTCAAGGGTCACAATTCTGGCACACCAAGTCTAAACCATTTATTAACAGAATTCGTGATATTAAGGGGGGTGAACGGGAAGTTGGGACACCCTGAATATATTTGTCTTTTAATACTGTAATGGCCGCAATTATTATTTGATTGCTAGCAAAATCGATATTTAAACGTTTTATGTAAAAATAAAGAGCGAGTTCGTTAATGGTTGAAATCGGATTAGTGGGAGGAACATTATTAGAGGAGGGGGGTTCAATATATTTCCGTTATCGTTCGTCGGATCGAAAAATTGTATAGAATCAATCTTATTGCAAGTGTGATGTTCTATAAATGTTGTTATATACATTTTTTGTCTATCTTCAAGGTTAACCGAGAAATTGGTACATTTTAGTTTTGGGTAGGATCGGTTATGTTCGGACTTTCCGACAATTGCGTCACGAGACCGCAATAGCTGATTTTCCTTAGGGAATTTGTAATAATGCTGTCAACATTAGAAAATGTGGGCCGAGAGTTAACTAGTTAGTCAAGGGAGGAGGGACGTAGGAATCTGCTAAAATGATCTAGGAGGGCAAGTAGTGAGGAATGCAGGGCTGTAGAGGGCCGGGGAAGGTTATGTTGTTGTTTTCCCCGAGTGAATAGGTAAGGTTATGCGGGGGGAGGCGGGCTAACGGTACTGGGCACATTCCTACGGCATAAGGCGGCGCCTCTGGCGGCACCTTTGCTTCCTTACATCCGTCATAATTACCTGCCTTGTTAGTCTGATGGGGTTCCTCGCCCATCGCTCTCCGGACAAACTGAATTGGTTCCATGTTTAACCGGATCCCGCCGTGTAACTTTAGACAACAACATTGTGGGGGAAAAAGTGGGGGAAAAGGGAACACTCGTGTGAGAGCAATACAAAACTGGTAGAAAGAGATCATTTTGCAGACGAACAGTTACTTTTGCCATTTGAACATATTCATTAAATGTAGGTAGGATGAAAGAATTGGCTACGCATCCACTATAATAATTTAATAGAACGGCAGAGCGCTTTCGATGCAGTGCATCATCGTCAGTGCCTGGATGTTGACCTGATGGCTCTTGGAGCTAGACTGCTCTAGTCTACATTTACATTTACATCTAGGCAGAATACCAACTCAGATATTCATTAATCACCTCTACATGTTTCACTTCTTACGAAGCCTCTTCATGGGTTTTAGCAGATTTCCCTGAAGGGAAATCAGCTATTGAGGTCGTACTCATGACGCGATTTTTAAAATATTTTCTTCAAATGTCCATTGGTCCTACCCAGGAGATGACGAAAATGGGGTCCGTTCAAAATTATATATATATATATATATATATATATATATATATATATATATATATATATATATATATATATGTGTGTGTGTGTGTGTGTGTGTGTGTATTTGTATGTTAACGCTCTAGAGGTCGCAATTTTTGTTTGATCGTTACCAAACTTGATATATAATCGTTTTATGTAAAAAGAAAGATCGAGTTCGTTAATGGCTGAAATCAGACCAGTGGGAGGAGGAGTTTAGAGGGAGGAATTTTGAAAATTCGAAATATCTCCGTTATTATGCGTCGGATCGAAACATTGTATAGAATCAAACTTTTTGGAAATTAAATTTACTATAAATATTGTTCAAAACATTTATTCTCTATCTGGAATATTAACCGAGATATTTGCATTTGTATTGTGTGTGTGGTCGGCAGGAGTCGGCTATGTTCGGGACTATCCGCCGAGAGCTAGGGCGGCCGTTTACGTAACTATTCGTCCCTCGTGAACACGTCTAGAGATTCTTTACTACTACAGTTGTTATTAGGCAGATTTCTCTATTGTAAAACTTCACGTGGGAAATCTGCTTAGTTTACGCAGCCCCTGCGTGACGGACTTTGTCTACCTCACATATAACAATAACAGTGGTCGGCAAAGTTCGGCTTCGGAGCCGCATGTGGCCCTTTGGTTCCTTAAGTGCGACTCTGGCACAAATATCCAGGGATGCCTAAAATTAAAAACAACATACAAACCAACGTACTAAAATTTTCCAAGGAGATGCAAGCACATTGTTCGTATTAATAAATATTTATGAAGTATGGAATCTAGTTTTATTTAGTGCACTACGTATTTACTATAATAAAAGTATACTATACCACCGGATTTGGCTCCCATTTTTTTTTGAAGTTGTTATAATGCTTATATTTGGCGCTTTGGCTAAAAAGTTTGCCTAAAAATTCACTGACCTAGACTAACCTTCCACTTAGTGAACTACCCCAATACTGAGCGTAAAATAATTAATGTACGTATACGCTCAATATTTAAAAGTTTTATGTAAAACTAAAGATGAAGTTCGTTAATGGCTGAAATCCGACCTGTAGGAGGGGCGGATTTCGAAAATTCTTTATTTCTCCATTATTATGCGTCGGATCGAAAATTTGTATAGAATCAATCTTATTGCAAATATAATGTTCTACAAATGTTCTTCTGTAGGTTCATTCATTATCTTGATTATTAACCGAGTTATTTGGATTTGATTTAGTTTTCGGCCTTCAGTCAACCCCTACTCAAGTCAAATTAAGAATAAGTTGTTATATTATGAAGCACATTGTTTGATACCTAAATACCAAATATTGTTCTCGCTGGACTTTTACGTTTTGGGATAAATGTGACGCACGTGGGAAATCTGCTTAGTTAACGCAGCCCCTATACAAATGTATAGTTGTAATACATACGGAGTAATTTGTAATTTTTTATTTTCGCACTGGTATAGACCTCTCCCTTAGTCGAACTCAATCAAAAAGGTAGTTAAATAACTAGACTTTACATCAATTTTAAATGTAAAATTTCAATTCTAATCCTGGGGTTCATTCAGTGGTACGAGTTCGTACATACGCCGACACGTGGCCCCGAAACTAGCCAAAAGGGGTCCTGCGAGGGTCAAAACTTATAATTCTATTGGGTGTTAGAGTGTCATGATTGCAATACTTCGCACAATGAATTTAAAACAAATATGTCGCTCTTATAGTAAAGTTAGGCAAAAAGTGCGTTAAAGTTGAGTGTTTAGACCATATGTTGGCAACAACAGGCCCGCTGTAAGATTTGATCGGGCCCTCGAAACATTTTGAAAAGCCCAATTAAACAAAAATATTACACCACTTACTCCAAATGAGGAAGATGAGAAGATATTTGTGTGTTTGTCAGTACTTATAAATGCGAACAGTTCTTTTCAATGGTGGAAGTTAATAAATCAAAACATCACACTGACTGACGATAATTTGGAATATTCTTTACGTCTTTTTATCAGTGGAATTAATCCAAACATGGATGGATTAGTTTCCCAAATTCAAGCTCAAGTGTCTCATTTCGGTGTCGCTATTCAACTTTCGTTGTTTGTAATAATTCCAAATTTAACGATTTAATTATAATGTTGTACCTATTTTTTTCATTTCATTTTGTTAATTTAATAATTTTTTTTATAATTATACTTTCGTATAATTTCACGTCTGATAAAAACGTGAAGACTACGTTTAGAGGAGGGGATTTTCGAAAATTCTAAATATCTCCGTTATTATGCATCGGCTCGAAAAATTGTATATAACCAATCTTATTGCAAATTAAATTTACTATAAATATTGTTATATACAATTATTCTCTATCTTGAATATTAACCGAGATATTTGCATTTTTCAGTTTTCAGCAAACCGCCACTTCTACTCATGTTACGTAAACAATACTCTGCTACATAATAAACCACGTTATTGGAAGTTTAAATACCAAAAATTGTATTCAAGAGACCTTTATTATACGAGATACATGCAAATATGCTCTGGTGACTCCCCCCCCCCATCTTAAAGTTTTGGACTACTAAAATTTTATTGATTGAGATAACAATTATTGTGACTCATTATTAATAACAGTACTAGATATAGTACATAGTTCTCAATAAAATTAATGTGTTATATTCTGATATATTTCAGTAATTGTTTTTCTTTCCGGTGTGAGGCGGGAACCGTTTGTTTACATTTCTAACCTAACGCTTCCTGTCGGCAGGTTATTGAAATTGGATGAAACATTTCTTATTTCCGTTTGTATTTATTCACGGTGTTGTTGTGTTAGCGAACTTATTTGCACACTAAAGTTTGGCCCACATCGTGTCAAAGGTTGCCCATACCTGGTTTAGACAATATAGTTTACAATAGGATTGATTATATAACATTTTTTTATTCTACTCATAATATGGGAGAATTTCCGTCATTCATGTGTACACCATTTTGGAAAATTTCTATTGTCCAATAGATTTACTGTCAACTTAAACAAAATGAGCTTCGAACATTCTATGAAACCAGCTACACAAATGTTGGATGGATGAAATTTGCAAATGTGACACAGGAGTCAGTAGGTAAGAATTATATTTTTATGATCGTGCAAACTTTGGAAAATATAATTCAACGTTTTACATATGGACACAATGCCAAAAATAGTTATTAACTTGGCAAGTGCATTAAGTAAGCAATAAGATCTGTTGAATGTTATCGTGTTGGATTCAGGACCCAGAATGATTGCACGGTCGTATGGTTCTGACCATTCAAACTCAGATTATTACAACTGGCTGCATTGCACGGATTCATTATCAAATGGGCTCATGTGTTTAAATGCTTTGAAGCAGGCTTCGCCAATGTTTGCTTTGAATTTCACAAACATTCTCTGTAATGGAGGACATTTGCCACCTCAGTAATTACTAAAGGGGACTAATAAATTGTTCAAATGCGGCATTTCGACGTATTTAGGGCGACAACAAACATTTCTTAGAGCTGTCAAAATCAGCTGATCAACTAACTTATTCAACCAGTAAGGGCTAATTTAAAGACAATTTTTCTCAAAACGTTCCTCAGTCACGTCTTGAGCTTTAAGGTCAAAGATTCTCAATCTCGGTTTTTTTAGGAATCTGAAATTAATATATTAGTGAAAATGCTATATTTACTAATATCATTCATAATTTACACCCTCTTGCATAAATACTAAGGAAGAATATTTTAAAGCTGAAATGGCTATTAGCATAAAAATATGAGAGCTTGCATGCTTATTAACTTTCTACAGAGATAAGAAATCGTTGTGTAAATTGAAGTAAAACTTTGTGAAATGTAAACATTTGCATTACGTTTATTAGATGAAGTATCTAATAAGCCACAGTTTTGCAATATCATGAGAAGTAGTTGCAATTCTACTTGTAATGTAGAGAAATCTATCTTTCTGCATTATAAACTTTAAGGGAAAGTGCATACATAATGTTTTAAAATTATGTTGCGCAATGGATTATATTAAGCAGTTTATAAGGTTAACTTTTTTTTTCATTTATACATTGATTAAATTCCAGGCCATATTGAAGAAGAAGTGATGAACAAATATAAAGAAAGCCTTCACCCAGCTAAAATTTCATTAGACAACACCATTTTTCTGGTGTAAAACTGGGAGTGTTCCCAAGCCTGCTTTATCTGAGAAAAAAATAAAATTTTACTCAGGGTTTTTACCCTTCCGCAGTAATTTATCCACACTCCGCTATTTTGTACAAAGCAAGATCTTATGGCTGAAAAATTAGTAAATAAATAATTAAATAATCCTGTGTTAACTATTTTTGCTAGGAGAATGAACCGAACAAATGGATGTTCATTTATTTGTAGCTAATAAAAATAAAAATTAAAAAAACATAGAAAGGCAAATATAAAGGAATGGGAATGATAAGAGCAAAGCAAATGCAGTTTTTCTTTACACAACAGTTGAAACAATTAATTAGTGAAAAGGGAAAAAATATGAGAAATGAACAATGAATAGAGACTTAGAAAATTATAGCCTTAATTTATTAAATTACAAAATATATTTTTCCTTCTTTATTCCAATTATTTAATTTTGTTTCTTTTTGACTTTGTTTGATATCATATTAAGTATTTCTTTGCATCTATTATATGGAGCTATCATCTCCAATTTTAGCTTCAATCATTTTTAAACTCAAATGAACAAATAACACATTAAAGAGTGACATTAAGAAATAAAACTAATATGGAACAATGTTTAAAATTTAAATACAATCTTTCTAGATTAAAATTGACTGACTTGCAGTCAAGAAAAATATTCTCTTTTAAAATAATCTTGTCTAAAGTGTTATTTATTGGTATGCAGCGTTTATCTATTATGTAAAGGGAAGGGTTGAATGCAAATATAAAAAATAGAAACGCTTACAGAAAACCCTTAGCATCAATTGTTTAGTACATATTAAACTATAAACACAAATTTAACTTGTATGTTGATTTCATTTTTTATATATAAAAATATATATCAAAAATGAATAAACTAAATAATATAATATAAGAGATAAATTAATTTAAAAACCTAGTTAAAATATGTAAGTAAAAAATGTATATACTCCTGTGCGTGAGCGTGCATTGCTTATTTAAAATAGTTTTTTTAATTGTATTAATCCCTTATTATTTTGTCTTAATCAAACTAAAAAATTAGAAATCTTTGCAGGACATCAAATTTCATACCACTTTCTAGCTACCATCATTTATGACCATTGTATCTCAGTATAGACCAAAACTTTAATATTTTGTTTAACTATATAAAATAAATGTAAAAAGGTACTAGACGATATGAAATAGAGCTTGCCATAGATGGAACATACTTAATTAGGCTACAAAATGGTACACAGGCTAAACCTGGACAGCCTAAAAATAGGTTCGGGAAATCCCATCATTCCTGGCTATAGTTGTCTTCTATCAAAAGGAGTGCAGCCTTTTGTTGAAAAGAAGTCCCAGCCATATGATGGATCTACAGTATATACACAGTTTTGGACGAACCTCATCTCCTGAGTAGGATCGACGGACATTTGAGGACTTTTTTAAGACAATCGCGTCGATTACGACCTCAATACAAACAACGTCAAAAATATTCCCCATTAATTGCACATTACCCCCTCCCCCTCCTTGACGTATCAGAAAGAGCAACATTTCATCACCAACACTTCAAATATAAACGAACATCACTAACACATTCAGTTTACAAAATTGCAACCTTCATACTACAAAGAATCAATGTTTATGATGTTACGAAATCAAAGAAAGTCGATAATTTATCGGAAAAGCTTCGTGAATGTAAATTTACCTTTACTTCCGAAGTTCTGGCTGTACTAAAGGGCCTAGAAGACATAACTAATCCAAATAGTAAGTCAGACATTGACAGACTCGCTCAGATCACTATTTACACATAAAATAAATAACACCCTGCTTCTAAATAGGCTGATTTACTATGCGCGATTCAAATGACAGGAATACTTGTTATTGATTGCAAGGAGTTGGAAATGTGTGTGAAACTACATTGCTAGATCGCTTGCTATAGCCCCAGACCGTGATAACATATACACACTGATTCAGCCAGGATATAACGAATTTAACCAAAGCATTCAACACAGAACAATGGAAACATTTATGGACTACGCTCTCGGACAATAAACTCGAACAAACACAGTCGAACATTTACTAAATGTTCATCCGGCCAGCAAAAGAGAAAAGGGTGCTAATTGTCGTATCGGGTTTGATCATTTCCGAGTTATTCATGGATATCTAGTGTCAATACTGATAAAACAAGATGTGAAAATTGAAACACGTTATCAAAAGGATACCTTTGCCGTCTTGGGGTTCTAACACGAATGACATGAGTCAGTACTACTTAGAAGAACTTTAAAAAATTAAAAAAAAAACTGATCAGTCCACAGTTTCACGTCTTAACTTTAGGAAATAATGTTCACCTTTTGGGAAATTCAGATATTCGTACTCAAAAATTGTCTCAAATTTCCATCGATCCTACCCAGGAGATGACAAAAATGAGGTCGGTATTTAAACGTTTTATGCAAAACTATAGGAGCCGTCGAATGTCGAAAATTCTTGATATCTCCGTTATTATTCGTGGAATCAAAAATTTGTATAGAACCAATCATATCGAAAATTCAATTGCTTATAAATGTAGTTATGTACATTTTTTCACTATCATTATTATTACCCGAGAGTTTTCGACCATCAGTAAACCCCCACTCCTACTCATGTCATATTAACAATAAGCTGTTATATTATGAATCACTTTATTTTGGAGTCTAAATACCAAATATTGTTCTCATTGAACTTTAAAGTTTTGAGATAAATGCAAATATGTTACGTGATAACGTCATCAAAGAAGTTTTTCGATCATTGCTAGAAAAATTGTATTTGTTCTATACCATACTCGATATTTAACCGTTTCTGTCAACACTATAAATCATAATTGGTGGAAATCATGCCTGGAATAGTAGGAGTTGAGAAGGGGGATTCAAAAATTCAAAATACCTCCGTTATAATGACTTGGGCCTTAACTATTGCCGTTCTAAAAGTGTTGTTCTTAAGTTAGTGTAAAGTTATTCGTGCTTTCTTGTAACTTCCTTTCAGCAACCTCCCTCCCCTTCTACTCAACGGTTTTTCACATATAAAAAAGAATACGCGGTCTGATGAGATCACAATCTTTTCATACCAGCACATGGGAAATCTGCTTAGTTTGCACAGCCCCTGCGTGACCGACTTTTTGTCATTATGAGACTGTTAAGTACCAGAAGCTCTTAATAAGGAACAAGCTCAAAGGAATCCAAGCTTTTCATTAAAATTCCAATAAAAACGTATTGTAAACAAGAATTTATTCCTTTATACTTATAGTATATTTGTAAATAAATTGTTCGCTGGTAATAAGCAGGTAGCTACTATAATTTTCACTCACTTTTGGTGTGTACGAGTTTAGTGGGCGAATGACTCATAGGTTCCTAACCTTAAAAGTAACTGGCGCACCCACACCAACTCCAACGTGTTTATTCAAGCCTACGACGTACTGACGTCATTAAATCTCTCGATACAGTTGTAAACTTATTAACGAGCGAGAACCATCTATTGGCTACTTACTGACACAGAGTAATTGTAAGAGGTTAATTTTCAACAGGGAGATGTATTTAGGACTAATTGTTTACTTCCGAGTGATATGTTCAAGAGAAACATTCTGTCAAGGTTTTTCTGGGATAACGATAAAGTACCTCAGGGGCAAAACGCAATCATTATTGTTATTTGTAAACATCAACATTATGCTACTATGGCTCAATCGGGACGGGATATCTATAGTCTACCACACAATTCTAGGCATGTTGGACAAACAACCTTATGTATTTCGGGAATCGAACCCATTGCTCTAGGTGTACATTTGCTACTGGTATTAAGACCAATGATTTAGCTCACATGAACAACTTAATCCACTAATGACACAATCAGAAGTTTTGCAGAAAAATGTGGATTTGTTGTTTAACAGAAAATAAAAGACTATTTAACATACAACTGTCAAAAGTGACTTAACAGAACATTTGTCAGTCAATATACAACCCAAATATTTTCATATCATAGTTAAATTAAGTTAGACGACTTTACAATGATGAAATGAAATGAAGTGTTTAATTCAATTAAATTTTATCATAACATAATAGGATATTTCACTTGTTTTTCTTTAAACAATTTTTCTTTTTTTTTCTGGGGCTCAGGTTAGCCATGCGAGTTAAAGCGTTGACCTTTATCTCACATGGTAAACCTAGAGTGGCGAGTTCGATTCTTGCCTGGGCAAAGGAAATTATTTAGTGACGAAATTCATTAAATTAAACAATTTTCTAATAGTATGACAATTAAATTATTTACGAATTATTGGAATTACATTTAAACTTATATAATATTATACATTCATTAGAATTACATTTATATTTACTTATATAATACATTAGTTAAAAAATTATGTCAAATTCAAAGAATACATAGTATAAAATTCTTCCATTTAAATATTTATATAAAATAAATTAGTTTTATTAACAATCTTAATACAACTCTAAATATGTACAATTTTTTACTTAACTCTAAAACATAATTGTTTTATTTGTTGGCATGCAAATTTATTAAAGAATAACAAGCTTTATAAATGATGAGAAAATCAATAGTTGATTGATGAGAGGATAGATTTATGATAAATTTAATCACTGAAGAACTTAAAGAATGAAATCCGGTTTACTTATTTTAATATTTATTAAAATTTAACATAAAATCCAATAAAAAAATATTTTTTTTAAACACCATTAGCATTCAGGTGTTAAGCTATGCTAATCATCCATGATCCGAAGTATAAAGAAATAAATAAAAGACAATTTCGAACCAATTTTGAATCTCGCGAGAGGATTGGAAACTAGACTTTCAAAAACTCATATTCCACAAGTGGAAGATTGACTGCGACAATTTTAAGGAATTACCGTGGCCTGGAATACTGCGAGCAGGAAAATCCGAAAAGAGGAGGTTGTTCTTGCCCGTATCCGAATTGGACATACAAAATTAACCCGTAGTTATTTATTGAAAGGCTTCTACCCACCAACTTCTGTAATGTTCCTCTTACTGTTTCACATCTTCCTCTTAAAATTACAAGGAAAGTATTGAACCTTAAATCATTCATAGAAGAACTCCTTGGAGATGTTGAAGAATATATGAAAAGTCTTTTGGCATTCTTAGTAGAACCTAGTTTGTTTCAATGATAACAGTAATCTGTATATATATATATATATATATATATATATATATATATATATATATATATATAAATGAATGTTTGTTTGTATGTCCTTTATAGAATCGTAAACTGCTGAACCGAATTTTATGAAACTTGGTATGTATATTACTATTAAAACAGGTTAGGTTTCTGACTATATTAATATTCCCTGAGACAAACAGGAGTGGGGGTTATAAGGGAGGCCTGATTTTAGAAATAGCTATATTGCGTCTCCAATTGGTTTTTCGGCAAATATGCACATAACAAAAGTTGTTTGTTTATTTAGAGTAACTTTTGTAATATACTCTTTTGTCGTATACCGAAGTATAAATGAGTTATACGCTAAAAACAATAGTGGGAGTCAACAATTTTATATGGCACAAAAGACTCAGCCGAATTAAACGAAACTCCGTATGTGATTTGGTATTAACACCTCCCTGATTATAAGCTATATTAAAATTTCGAGGTACAAACAGGAGTGGGGGGGGGGTTATAAGGGAGGTCTGAAATTAAAAATAGAGATATTTCGTGTCCTATTGGGTTTTCGGCAATTATGCACATAACAAAAGTTGTTTATTTTGTTATTTAAAGTAACTTTTGATATATGATATTTTTCCTTATAACGAAGTATAAATGAGGTATACACGAAAACTATAGAAGGGGTCAACAAATTTTATGACACGAAAGACTAAATCGAAATCAACCAAATTCCGTATTTTTGACTATAAGCTATACTAAAATGTTTAGGGAACCTATAGGAGTGGGGGTTGTTAGGGAGGCATCAAATGAAAAATTGGCATATTTCGTTTCCTATTTTTGTTTTTTTTTGGCGAACGTACTCATGACAAAATATGTTTAATTTGATATTTAGAGTAACTTTGATTATGTATATATCTTTATCGTAATTTAGTATTTTAGTTAGTGTCGCAGCAATGCAGCTAGTAAATAAATAAAATCAATTGTACATAAACTGATTAGCAGATTTCACTTTACGGATTAAACAATACAGCTTCTCCACCATTATTGAAAGCAATCCTCAATGCCCTACATCAAGTATGAAATTCGTTCAAACACAGTTACATACGTGCTCACTGTGCCACTATGGAAGTTCAAATTTCGAATGGATTTATTTCAAGGGAAAGTGTCGGGTGTGGATTTCCCTAGTGCCCTGTGTATGGGCCGATGGAAGAGATAAAAGGGTGGGGAAACTAATGGGGAACCCGGGATGAAAAAGGGCCTACGAGGAAGTACAAAGTTAGTCCGTGCCCTAGGGGGGGGCCCTCAACCTATTCCTGTCATCCAGTCTCCCCCCCCCGTCTTTATTTTTACCAGGTTTCTACTCCTATATTTATACAATACCTACTGTCACAAAAAGAGAGAAAGAAAACCTCACACCCACACTAGAGTAGTGTTCTCCGCCGTTGAACCACACACACCTTGGCGTTAGACCCCCCCGTCGGACGCAAATAGAAGCTAAGCTGATGTATAGAGAGACCTTAGGAAATGTGGGGCGCTTAACACCAGATGGGTCGGCCCCCTCATATTTTGAGTAAACCCAAATGGTTATTGTAGCTATTCCCAGTATCCCTGTCCGCTGCGCTATTTTATTCTTCTGGGTTATTTTCGAAGGACACACCCAAAATCTTATTGCTTTTGTGGTAGAACTTCATTCCAATCCGTTGAAGATAACCCTGGAAAGCGCCTTTACGTTCAAAGCAGAACTAATATGAATTTCACTTTCTCAGTTACATCCATGATGCAATCTAATAATAAGTTCGATGTTCAATTCTAACCAGAAATTCGAAACAAAGTTCGTCAGAAAGGGGCTCCGTAAACTATGATTTCCCTGAAATGTAAACAAAGAGGTCTGCCAACCTCTAACCGGAAAGAAAAGCAATCACTGAAATATATCAGAATATTGTTGAAACATATTAATATTTCTGGGATATGCTGGATGGTAGAGGAACCAATTGATAAGGATCAATAAGAAGGCCAAGTCCTCTACTGACTCCCCGAGAGTCGTGGTCCAGACTACGTAGCTTTAATCAGCAGGCTCTGAGGATGGAGCGTTGAATCCGAAAGTGCACTCTGCATAATATTAAAAACTGTAGAGGACTTGGCCTTCTTATTGATCCTTGTCATATTAATATTGTTGAAAACCATTTACTATATCCACTGCTGTAATTAATAATGACTCAGGATAACTTTTATCTCTTGGAAAACTGCTAAAATGAAATTAAATATGTTTTCAAATCGCCTAAGCTAACTTTTTATTTATTTTATTGTAAATAGGCTTAGAACTCGCGAGAGTTATTTGTGCCTAAGTGGTCAAAAGTCCATTTTCGTTTTCCTTCCTTGGTTCTATAGTACCTCTCTTCAGAGATCCCGTCCACTCCTTAGTCCTCCGTCATCCTCGCCTATCTTGCATCTCTCCTATTTTTCTCTATCCCCGATCCTGCAACAAATAAAAAAAACACAGCAGTATCTTTTTATAATCAATGTGATATGTAAATACTTATCTCACTGACTTGCGTGCCCATATGTTGAAGTCCTATTTATATTTCTTTATTCAGGCCCGAAATTATTAAGAATATAAACAGCTTTTTTATAGGGTAGCTATCATCCCCTTGTATTTCAGACAGTACTCCTGATATAGCAATGGACTTTCTGATATCCTCATCAGTTTACTTTAAGCAGATTTCCCTTTTTAAACTAGAAAGTCAGGTCTGAGAATGCGATTGAAATTAGATATCTATATCTTTAACTTGTTACAAATTGAGATTATGAAATGTAATATACTTTTGTTAGACAGTTTTTGTTAGGAGTTGACTGTCAAGAATTGTTGGGAGTTTAAAAATAGGACGTTATAGTGGTTAACGATTATCTAACAAGGACTCTCGAATAAAATAATTTATATTTAAGTTAAAATACTTGAAGATTATCGAAAAAAAGAGTCCGAAATAAACCTCGATTTATATTAGATTCTTTGCAGGTAGACTTACTAGAAGTCTGAACTAAAGTTCTTTAATCAAGTTCTCTCGAGACTTAGAATCGGCCACACCAAATTAACACACTCATACTTAATGGCAAAGACTGGAAGACGTACTTGCTCAACTTCTAACATACCGTCGATGATAGGACATATACTGTCAGAATGCCGAAAACGACAACAACTATTTAATTTAAACTATATATACTATACGAGTTTCAACTATTTATTTTTAAACTTGGAATAAACAATGAAGGAGCGAAATAACCATTCATTTTATTGCTTGAGGAGGTAGATCACATGTCTTAGAACCAAAACAAAAAAGGATTTCCTTGATTATCCTTTTCCCTCTCGGAGATATTCAATTTAACGTGAAACTATGTATTTGCATTCAGAAGAACTCAAATTGACACTTTGTAATTTTTTTTCTGGTCACAAATACATACTTAGTATCTTTGTTTATTTTCTTATTGTTTTTAAATATATTTATGAATACACACAAAAAATTTCATCAAAATTAGTTTTGAAAATAAGAAAGTTACAAATTATTTTTGAATTCAAAACAAATTAATTTTACTGTTCCCTATCGACAAACAACACGAAAATCTCAAAACTTTAAGAGACCATAAAATCCAAACAGTGAAAAATATATCAAAAATATTTGGTATGGTTTCTCAAATCAATGAATAGAACACCCAAAATAAGATTCATCAAAATATGAAATGGTGGGTGTCATGGTGTGGTTGAATTGATGTGGAATGACAAAATGAAATTACAATTATTTGCAAAAGTACCATTTTCAGCCATTCATTTTCTATTGACCATTCATCAACTATGCTCATCACTATTTTTCTTTATTTTCACTTATATAATGTTTATCTATTTCACTTTTGTTATTTCTCATGCTTTTTATGGGGTTTTTTTTATTGTTACTTGTTGTTATCTCTTATCTATTTTACTTTTGCTATTTAACTTTGTACAATTTTTTACTTTTGAAAGGGCAAATCACCTTTGATGTGATATCCATAAATAAATAAATACAACAATCCACATCGGCGGAAAGAAAGGTTTTATTATTTTCCCAGTCATCGAAATATGCAGGGAGAGGAAGAAAACCGAAGCCACTGTTCGAAATAGCTAAATACCACCGAAATATGTTATGTTTGACACTTTGCGAATACACTAAAACAAAGGTCTGAAATGAAATGTGTTTATGTTATACTGCTTGCAAGGTAGTCAAACAAGGAGCTCGAAAGTATTTATACAAGGGTTAAATTTAATGTAAAGGAAATTCGATCTTAAATCAATAACTACTTCACAACACAATTGTCGGTTTTCCTTTTGAACTTTAGGGGCTTGTTCCCTTAGCAAGTTGGCCTTATCCCGCAAAGCTTTCAATTTTACTGAAGCAATTAAAACTTATTGAGTTGAAAGTGCGCTCCCCCGATAGTAAAGACCCCGAGAGGAAGTTGATTCTCCACCTGGAGTTTATTGCTGTCGGTGCGAATCTGTGTTCTATTTCTTCCCAATTGGCACTCAGTTCAATTGGCATTGTGTTCTAAGCCTCCTACTATGACTAAATTTAAACAGGAAACGCCAGAGCAATGATCGCAGCCTCGTCTACCCACATTTATTTATCTCACACTTATTTTTTTCTGTTTGTATACTGTTTTTTTTTTCTTTTTGTTAGCATGTCTGTAACAAGCAGAGAAAAAAATCATATTATTAATGAGGCAGACTATAGATTAAGACTGAATAGATTATTGTTGTAAGTCATAACTTTTTTTTTTAACTTCAGAGATTTACTCATATAGAACTTTCTTTTAGATTATTTTATTTTATTAAGAATATTACAGTCTGCATTTAAATAAGCTACACCCCTTCACCACAATGAGTGGAGCAGCCTCTCCCTGCCTAGCAAGGAAGTCAAGAGCTAAGGAGGAATGGCACTTGATAAGAAAATAGCCACTGCTATCACTTCACTTTACCCTTCTATAGGAGATCTCTGGGCCGTTGTCTCTTGAGGCGCCGCCGAGGGGAATATGGATGAGTGGTACTGGAAAGGGCTAGGACTTCTGGATTAGGATGATTGGATAGCCTGCTGTGGAATTAAGTCCTTTACAAATGGGATATTAAGTTCTTTATGGAGGGTGTTGTTTGAAATATAATATGGATAATCTACTATGGTGCGCAGGACTTCTGCGTCTGAATGCGTCTGATGTTCGAAGGTTTTGATGTACTCCACACTTCTATTTCGTGTTTCCATATTGGTTTAAGTATTAACGTGTATATTGTTAGTTTGTTTTCGGTAGACAGGTGAGATCTCCTATTTAGCAGTCCGTAAAGTTGTCCGAATCGTCTGTTAAGTTCCTGTCTTTTAATTATTGCATGGGATTTCCAAGTAAGTCTGGTGTTATATAGAATATTAGACAATTTTTATGTTAAACAGTCAAAATTACCTTAGAGCCCATGTCTCTAGTTTTACCAACTTTACTAAGGCAAATTAACACCTTAACTCACATGGCTTACCTGTGCTCGAAAAATGTTAACCTCCATACTGAACAAAAATGTCCTTGACGAAAGAGCAATACTAAATTAATGTTAATCTTCTATTTATTTATTTTTTGACAATACAATGCGGTTATTGATACAATTCTTGTTAGTCAGTAATTATTTATAAAAATATTTATAAAATCTGAAGAAAAAATATATACTAAAAGAACCGACAAATTTCTTTAAAACATTAATGAATTTTTAGTGAAATAAACTAGGGCATTCTTATGGTATTGCGGAGTCGACTGTATTTCTTTTTTGTTACATTTGATTCGTCGGTTTCTTTCAAGTATTGAAGAACTTGCCATAATGTGTTCCTTTCTTCTGAACGTTTTCCCCTAATGAGCTTTTCGCCGTTAACCTTATAATAATGGCTAATACTTTTCTGGGTATTAAAAGAACAGTAGTAAGATCTCATGGTTGTGTTGTATTTGAATTGCGCAATTCATTCTCTTTCCTCAAACATTTTAGATTTTCCTACGTTTTGCCCATTGTATAACTTCAAGCAATATATTTAGCTAACCTGTTTAATTTGTAAATTATAATTTTGGTTAATTGAGTAATTATGGGGACAGTACTCTATGAAGGCTGTTTCCATATACGACTTTTATTCAGGTTGCTATGATTAATATTCCGGAGTCTTCTCTTATAGTTGTACTAGATTTTGATCCATTAATTTCGTATCAACCCATCTTTCTTTACAATTTTTACAAGGATATATCCATTGATTTATCTACCAGATATTAGTATTAATAATTGTTCAAATAACAGCGCAGTGTCTATAATAATGAATAAGTGCTTACTTATCCGAAGCTACAGTTCTTGAAGGACCTTAGCTCCTGGCACCATCATTGTTTAACATTCATTGCGGATACCATGAAAGTTTCTCACATTAAGGAAAATCCACCCTCTGCAACTGCACTCCGAGTCATAAAAACCATATGTATAGACACTCGGACTGTCTCTCGAGTTCCATTCAGCACCAAAAACTGCAATCTGCTCGTTTTGATTTCACAGATGTCAGATTCGTCATTCGAGTTCACATACTTCAGATGCACCTTCCTCACAACTCCTTTACAATTGTGAAATGTTTTTTTTTACAAGCCTCCTCTTGCACAGACTACTAGGGCTAATATAAGAAAAATGTAAGGGTGTGTGCTCGCTCGTGTGAGGTCTGAGCGCCTGTTTATGTCTATTAAATACAAGCGGTGTCTATTAGGCACAGTGTGTTGTTATTCATTTTGGGTATTTAAGCATCAGAGGACATTAAAGAAACTTTTGGCAAATCGAGTCTTGAGAAAAACCTCAAAAAATTTGGCATAACACTGAAACCTCATTTACCTTTATATATATATATATATATATTAACATATGTAGTTACCCTTGAATACAACTATTGTCTTGGAAGAACATTCAAAATTTAACTTTAGCATAATACAAAATTAATATTAAATAATCGTTTCACACTTAACCTTATATGAGCATTTATCAAAATTTACTCACATGTACTTTTATTAATTTAACTTAACGTTATTTTATTCTACTGAAGCTAACAGTGAAGGTTATCCTCAAATTTCCAACCATTTATAGTCAGAGTAGAGCTAAGAATTTATAATAAGTGTCCATCATAATTTTGATAAATGTCATATTTATTTTTGCTGGTGGTGAGGGTGATGAATGGTTAATCACAAAACTTTTTTATGGCTCCTCACAATTTTATTTCTCATAAACGCTGAGCGCTTTCGGGGACTAAATCCCCATCCTCAGAGCTAAAAAACAATGTAACACCATAATTAAGGAGTCTAAAAATCTGTTCTTAAAAATGTTTTACATAGTTTAATTTTTTATAGCCTGATTTTTAGACTCCTTTATTATGGTGTTCCATTGTTTTTTAGCTCTGAGGATGGGGATTTAGTCCCCGAAAGCGCTCAGCGTTTATAAGAAATAAAATTGTGAGGAGCCATAAAAAAGTTTTGCGATTAACCTTTGATAAATGTCCCTCCTACCACATAATTTTATGTAATGTAGTAGGTGAATTATGAACAAAACCGTACCACATGGCTGACCTGAGCTCCTTTCAAATTATTATTTAATTTGTATGTTCTATTTTATTTATTATATTTCAGTTATTTATTCTTTCTATTGTTTTTTTTATATTAGTATATTTTTGATATGTTAGTATCTATACTACTTTCATTGAGTATTACTATCTGCGAGGTATATTTAACAAAAAGTACTCTTTGAATAGTACCCTGAGTGAAATTCATAATATTATATGAATTCTTCAGCATTGCAAACGGTTTGGGGTTAGACAATCTCTTTAATCTAGACGCGCCTAACAGGAAACCTGCAATGCACATGTGATATACGTTGATGCAGAATCATTTGACAGTAACATTTTTTTTCTCCTTAATAGTGTGCACTTCCTTTGTGTTCAACTTAGGTCAAAGGAAGGAATCCTATATTCCAGATTTCCCCACGGGAAACTGAATAGGATCCAACCACAAGACTAATCATGGTCCCATGTACTTGGAAAGGCTCAATTCGCTTGAAATCAATAAATTTGTCAACGAGGTAAAAACATTGAAAACGTTTTGATTTCCTTTATTGGCTCTACATGTTTCAAGTCATAGATTGCCTCTTCAGGAACACTACTTAATAACTATTGAGCACAGCTACATCATACAGATAGGACCTCCTGGTACGAGGGTTAAGTCAAATCTAACCAAAAATAAGATGGCCGACACATCGATCAGCTGATATATACTATATATTCGAATATCGAGTAATAATCGATACCAGAGGAAACAAAGTTATCAAATCGTGACATGAAACATGTAAAGTCAATAACCACAATCAAGAAGATATTAGTTTAGTTGTTATTGCTGACCTTTTTCCACAAACTGCATTGTGCTGGGGCGCTCGAGTTCACATTATCTCCAGGGTGTGAAAGCCCTGTTTTTGTTCAAAATATTGTGTGTTGTTGGCTCACAGTGGCACTCAGTAGCTTTAAAATAGAAATGCGTATAAACGGGAAGAACAACCAAACTTAAATATGCAGTTCAAACAGAACTTATCTTAAAATCTGGTGATATGAAAGCCAATTGTCTTCCAAAACTCTTTATTTTAGAACCATCAAAGATTGAGTAATGACAACTTTAACATGCCTCTGGTGAATTCTGTTTTACCGAGATCCATATTTAGAAGTTTCTTGATTATCCTCAGATCAAGCCGAAATTGGTTCAAAAAAAGTGGGTTTAATTTACTTTGGGGCATTAGGAAATTATATATAACCAATCTTGTTGATTAAGTTATTTTCTACAAATGTTGTTCCATACAATTTGCTTATTTGATTTGTTTGTTTTAGGAGGTTTCCCTTAATGAAAATCAGCTATTCTTACTTGTGAATTGATTTTTGAAAAATGTCCTCTACTGTCCATTGATACAAGCCCAGGAGATAAGGAAAATTAGGCCAGTTCAAAATTATATACATAAGGGTTCTGTTTTAAGAGGTTACCATTAAGGGAAACCAGCGGGATAAAGAGTTTGTACTCTTGACGCGATTTTAGAAAAAAAATCCTGAAATGCCCATATATATATATATATATATATATATATATATATATATATATATGTGTGTGTGTGTCTGTTAACGGTCTAGCGGTTGCAATTTTTATTTGATCGTTACCAAACTAGATACTTAATCGTTTTATGTCAAACTAAATATCAAGTTCGTTAACGGCTAAAATCCGACCAGTAGGAAGGGGGTTAGCCGGAGGGATTTCGAAAATTCTTAATATCTCCGTTATTATGTATCGTATCGAAATATGGTATAGAACCAATCTTATTTCAAATGTAATGCTCTATAAATGTTTTTATGTACGTTGTTTCACTAGGTTTATTATAGTCGGAAATATTCGCATTTTTCAGTTTTGGGCCTAAACCCCTACTCCTACTCATGTCATATTAACAATAAGCTGTTCTATTTGAAGCCTAAATAGAATGTATTATTCTCATTGAACATATAATTTTCGAGATAAATACAAATAAGCAACGCCCGTGGGAAATCTGCTTAGTTAACGCAGCCCCTGCTCTACGGACGTTTCAACATTCAGCAAACTCTCACAAGCGCTCAAGCCTTCACATTAACTTAGTTTTTTCATTTCCATTTTAATTTGAAGTCTAGTGTGGATTAAGTTCTTATTGAGGATTGTAATAGAAATACAATTTGGAATGATAACATATTCGTGCTTGAAGGACGTAGGAAATCTGCTAAATTTACCCAGTCTTCTTTCTATGTGTGTTAGTTACTGGCGTTTGAGAAGAAGATTGAATTTCATTATCAGTAGTTGGTCTACTCTATCCTAAAGTCCATAGTTTATCATAATCTAGACAATAGCGCAGTCATTGAGCATATTGTGAATTGTGTGTGCTTGGCAAAACGGTCTGCTGGTAATATATCCGTTCCAGTAAGTTAGTCACAACTCTGGAGGGACAATAACTTGAAAAGTTGGTCTAGTGTAGAACTGGTAGTGATAAGGTGGCTCTGACATGGCTCGTCTTATCTCTGTCGTTTATCAGCTGGCTTTCCAACTGATAGTACCAGGCTCTGCCATCAACAGCAGCGAGTAATTGGCCCATTCTTATATAATGTACATGTGAAACTAAATTCATCATAATTATGACTGTATAAGAAATAATTAACAATATATCGTTACTATTATTTATTAACGACCACTTTTTTGCTACTGTGGGTGGGTAATTGGGACGGGTTTTCTGAACGAGACCACAATTTTCTTGCTAGGGGGGGTTAAGGATTTTATTAAATGAACCCTTCACTAAATAAATCCCTGTTGCCCAGGCGGGAATCGAACCACATTTTCCAGTAAAGTACGTAAAATCTTAATTGCTGGCGTCTTCACATAAAATATTTACATGTATCTTCCAAATTAAAGTTCATTGAAAAAGATATTTGGCATTTAACCTTGGAATAAAGTGGTTCATGATACAACCGCTTGTCGTTAATATGATATGAGTGGGGATTTACTTTGGCCCAAAATTAAAATATGCAAATATCTTGCTTAATATTCAAGATAGAGTAAAATGTATAAAACAATATTTATAGAAAATTTGATATGCAATAACATTGGTTACATACAATTTTTCGATCCGACGAATCATAAAGCAGATATATAGAAGATCTCCCCTCTAACCACTCCCTCACTTTCCCAGTTTGTGTCTTTAACCAACATGAAATTCCCCTCTTTAACCCCCAACCTTTTTACAAAGAATGTTTAAATATCGAGTTTGGTAACGATCAAACGAAAATTGCGGCCGCTAGAGCATTAACATATATATATTTATACATATAGTCTTGGCGATCCTCAGTTTCGCTCTTGATAGGATTCATGGACTTTTGAGGAAATGTTTCGAAAATTGCTTCATCATGAGTAAAAACCCAATAGCTGTTTTTCCTCAAAATCTGCTTTAAAACTCTGACTTGGTACTACATTAATTTTTTGTACATCTTTTAAACGAGATGTTTGATTGCATTTCATTTTAAATGATTTCATTTGAAAATGATACATTATATATTCATTCCAATGCTACTGACAAAAAATCTCATAGCACATGCTTTTTCATGTTAAACCACCATGTAAGCTAAGTAAATCTGATCTTATAACTCAAAACCACGGAATCAATGCACAATAAACTCGAAATCCCTCTTCCTCACAGACAAAGCATATACCGTATATACCAAGTTTTTTTTTGTTAGTTACAGCGATATATATACTAAGCATTCAATAAGACGAAGCACGTCTGAACTTAGGACCGAAAACCACCAAATCAATACTTACTGAACTCAAAGTCCCTCTTCCTCTCGATAGAAGTAAACACCGTGTTTACCAAGTTCCTTGCCCAGTACCTAGTTTCAACACTTCATTTACAGAACATGATCTAAACACCTGACTTCCTAGATAAACGTAATATCACAGAAGAAGAATACAAATCTTCACCTTGAAAGACATCCCATTATGATTAGGTGAACGAGTCTCCATTTTAAGTCGTTCCATGTAAAAAGAAAGAGCAAGTTCGTTAACGGCAGAATCGGGCAAGTGGGAGGGGGGGGGATTTTTGAAAATTCAAAATATCTCCGTTATTATGCGTCGGATCGAAAAATTGTATAGAATAAATCTTATTGCAAATTGAATTTACTATAAATATTGTTTTATACATTTATTCTGTATCTTGAATATTAACCGAGATATTTGCATTTGTATTCTGCGTGTGGTCGCCAGTAGGCTATGTTCGGACTTTCCGCCGAGAGCTCTGACGGCCGTTTCCATAATTATTCGTCCCTCGTGAATAGCTTTAGAGGTTAGGTTAACTGTTTTTTGGGGCTAGAAACTACTGGGTTATTACACCCTAAATAATGTTTTAGGTTTTGAAGTTTCTTACTACTACAGTTGTTATTAGGCAGATTTCTCTATTGTAAAACTTCACGTGGGAAATCTGCTTAGTTTACGCAGTCCCTGCGTGACGGACTTTGTAATTTAAATATTTCAATAAGACTTTTTGAAATCACAATGCAACTTTATATACATATACAAATATTGTTTTCAAAAGACGTTTATTATACAAGATACCCGTAAATATGTTCTGGTCACCCCCTCTCCCCGTCTAAGTTCTTAGACTACTGAAATTTGATTGATTGAGATAACAAATATTCAGATTCATTATAAATTACAGTCCTTGATATAGTGAATAGTTATTATTACAATTAATATGTTATATTCTGATATATTTCAGTAATTGTTTTTCTTCCCGGTGAGAGGTTGGTCTGTTTGTTTACATTTCAGAAGCTTTCAGTCGGCGGGTTATTAAAATTGACTGAATGATTTCTAATTAAAGATTGTATTTATTCACGGAGGTGGTATGTAGGTTTATCTATTACTAAACTTCGTGAGGCAAATCTGCTTAGTTTACGCAGCCCCTGCGTGACGGACTTTTATTTTTTGCAATAAATGCATAATGCCCGTGAGAAATCTGCTTAGTTAGGGCATCTCTTTGATGGGCGCTTTTATGGTAGGTCTACGTTTTAGCAGATTTCCCTTAAGAGAAATCAGCTTTTGAGGTCGTGCTCAAATGCCCATCAATCCTACCTAGGAGATGATGAAAATGAGATCCGTTCAAAATTATTCACGGTGGTGTTGTATTACCAGTATGTAGATTTATCTAGTGTTAAATTTCACAATTCCGCTTGGTCTAAGCAGCCCTGCGTGGCGGAATTTTGTAGTGTCCTGCTGGCTATAAGTACATTGTTTTGTAGTTAACCAATCTATAACAGAGGGAACAAATTGGTGGTTCAGGTTTTTCTCTCACAAGTCACTGATTTGAAAGGTCATCTCTGGCAGTCAAACACCTAAAAAGGGAATAAAAAATAATATAAAAAAAAAATTGGCAAGTTCCACCATGTTAGAGAGAAAAGACATGGTTAGGAACTATTCTTATAGGCTTCGCACACGTGGGCCATAGATAAAGGCTGATAGAGAGAGCGCCGCCTCGCTTCTATTTATATACTGTCTGCTGGTGGTTTTTAAAATAATAAAGCTGGTCACGTCAGTTGTCTCGAAGGTAAATATAGTGATGAGTTCTCTGTCCAATGTCTGTCTCAGCTGGGACAAACAGCCGTTCTCTGCTCAACAGCTTAGTCAGTCATTAATTATCAACAATGACATTTTTTTTTTTATTGATATGAAAAAGAAAAACATCAATTTGAACGTAATTTATTACCACAAGACGATAAATTTAAACACTGACTTCACCTAGGTGTGTACTGATGTTCCCTGTTCATTGTCAGGCTCAGCTGGGCAAAGCATCCTCAGTTTCCGGAAATATATCGATATTAGTATAGAATTGAAAAGAAATCAGATTTACCTACACACGATACGGCTTCCTTTTACTCATATTAAATTAAATAAGTGAAATGTTTTACAGAACTTCGTTAAAAATCATATTATTTAAATATGGTTGTATACGATACAGTTTAGGCTAAAGAAGGATCAAAGCCAAGGAAACATAAATATTATAACTAGGAACGTTGTATTTAAAGAAGTGAAGGTGTTTGGTTACCTAGGAAGCATCATCACTGAAGACAATGATAGTAGAACTGAACAATGACTGTAGAAGTCGAAAAATGAATAGCATTTGCTAAACAAGCCTTCCAAAGCAAAATGAGCATTTCAACTAATAATCGCTTGTAGTGTACTGCTCGGTAGAAAAATTTGGACTCTCCACGAAACGGAATATAAAAGATTGGAAGCAATAGAAATCTGGATCTGGAGCAAAATCACCAGAACAAGTTGGACTAAAAAAATCTAAGTTCTAAAAGTGATAAATGAATGCAAAAGTCTTATTTCAATCTAAAAAGGAGAATGAAACGTCATAGGCACATCATAAGGCACAACAATTTTATCTGAAATGTATTTGAAGATTATATTCTAGGGCATAAGGGAAGAGGAAGGGGTTGAAAATCCTATTTTGAAAACAACAAACATCTTATGGATTTCGGTGACAATAGTAATATGAAAAGAGCAGCTAACGAAAGAGCACAATTGTTGCAACTGCAAGACGAAGCCTATAATTCAAAATGATTTTTCCGATTTTTCATGATACTTCCTATCCAATCCATCGGATAAATCAAAAATGTTGGGGAACATAATTTATATAACTTCTTATGGTGCACAAAAAAGGTCCTATGCAATTCTACTAAATCTCAGGTTAGTAGAAATTTGCATTTTTTTATTTCTGCTTCTTTTTAAACCTCCAGCCTCGTCCATAATCGATTTCTGTCAACAGGGAAGGTACACATTTATGTATTACAACAGTTCTAGATATAAAATTTCAACATTGTAACACTACTCGTAACTGAGTTATGCCTTGGGACAGACTTACAGTCCTCTCGCCAAAACTAGTCAAAATAAGTTGGTGGGTCAAATCGGATAATACCGCTGAAATTTAAAAATGTATTTTTTTCGCGTTGTACAAGGAAGTGGGACATCAATTAACAAGTAAAGTAAAATATTCAATTTGTGAACTTAAGCAATAACGTTTTTTTAAAAAAAATAAAAATTAATACAACACATATTCGACATACCAGATACAAACGTATTCGTTAAAAGCAATCATCATAATCTCTTTGAAAAGAAACATGTAATTTTTAAGAGTAACACTCTTTAGAGAATTCTAACAGAGTACAGTATATCTGTAAAAAATTGTGTTCCACGTGAAATACAGAAACAAATTCGTGCCTGAAGGATGCTTATATTTGCAAGATGAATTCTATCAAAAATGTATTAATATGAAATGAAGCACAAATGGCCCCTTTAGCAAAGATTTAAGATAACCCAATTAGCCATAATAGCATATAGTGGACGTTAAAACATAACAATTGTAATTAGAAGGATGTTAAGCTCTCTTAATTTTTCTATAATGATAATTACTCATTGTGATATTAATATTAATAATGTACCAAGCCAATAAAATTAAAAATTCATTACAATGCTTCAGTAATTAAGGAAATGATCGTACTAACGAATTAATATTTTCACTAAAGAAAGTGTATTTTCAGGCTGTGCAATAATATCACTATCAATGAGTTCATTAAGGTAATAAATTAGTTTGCAGAAGTAATGGACTAATGTAAAAACGTCAAAACAGTAATAGTGGTAGTTTTTAAAAATCGGGCTTAGAATAATTTTCGTTTTAAGGAAAAAATGGCTCTGACCGCGAATAAAACATAAAATAAAAATTCTGGTTGACTTGTATGCTTTCCAGCAGCTAAATTTATATAGTCAAAAAGATCAAAAGCTAACTTTGTTGCTACAAATACTGAGTTTTTTTTTTTTTCAGAACTTAATATGTTTTTACTTCGCCCGTGAAATCTATAAGACGTTTGATGTTTTCCAAGTAGTGGATGAGAGAGACATTTCTGTAAATGACATTTTAGACCTCTCTCATCCTATGCCAATATTCTTACTTTCCAATATAAATAGAGTTTACTAATTTTTTTTTAATGTTACTAAGGGTTGTACCCTTCGCGGGGGTTAAGAAATTTTTTATTTGAATTGTCCTATCACATATTACACAGAATATTAAAATTGCTACCTTAACACTGGTGGATTAGTGGATGCACGGTATTAGCAGGTTTGTCTTAATGGAAATAACTATTGAAGTCGTATACAAGAAGTCCGTTCAAAATTGTAAACACACACACACACACACACACATATATATTTTTCTGTTAGCATTACACAATTTTAGTTTCATCAATACCAAACTCCATGTTTAAACGTTTTTTGTAAAAATAATGATCAAGTTCGTTAACAACTTAAATCGAACCAGTCGGGGGGAGGGGCATTAGAGGGAAGGAATTTTGGAAATTAGAAATATCTCCGTTATTGTATGTCGTATCGAAAATTGTATAGACTCAATATTATTCCAAATTTGTTGTTCTATAAATGTTGTTTTATACATATATATATATATATATATATATATATATATATATATATATATATATATATATATATATATGTTTTCTATATCTTCAATATTAACCGAGATATTGTCTTTTTAACAACCCCACCCTTCTTCAGCAAACCCCCACTTTTTAATCATTGCTCTTTAAATATAAGAGAATATATAATTAAACGTCTTATTTTAAGCATAAAAACCAAATATTGTTTTTAACGGAGTTTTATTATATTTAAATAGTGAGATGATGTCATCAGTTATAATTTATTGACCGCTCACTGCTACTAAAAGGAATTTTTTTTATTTTTATTTCTTTTACATAGAGACTGTATCCTGAAACGAGATCAGTAGTATGGTATTCCAAGATTTGGGAAATCTGCTTAGTTTACTCAGCCCATGCGTGTCACAATTCATTTTAATATTTCATTTCGCTTTTAACTGAAAATTTAGGTTTGTTCAGAGATCGTAAGTCATTAAAAGCATATTGGTCTAGACTAGATGCATGAGGTTTTTGAACCAGTATTTTTTTTATTTCTCTGAAGATGTACAATTAATTGTAGGGACATAAATCCTTGTAAAAAAATTAGTATGGTAACACTTTTACTTAAATATAAGATATTAGTAATAATTTAAATATTTATAAAAAAAATCTTTTTATTTTTCAGAAGGACGTTGGCCACCTGATAAACATCCTCAGAACAAGTAAGTAAAGTTTCTTGAATATCATACGTCTTATAGCAAATGTATTATATGTTTCGAAACATAAGCATTGAACGTTAATGCTCATGAATTTATCTTTTATTGGGACGATTGAAGTTTGTTTCAAAATCGTTTTACTAAGACTGGAAAGTTTTAAAGTTCTTCTAACCAGGTAAAAAGTACATTATTTACTGAGGACCTCCCCGTTTCGAGTCATGGCAATTCCATTGCAGGCCATTGCAAGTTAATTTTTTTTATATGTTTAAAAACATGGGCATCCAACGTTAATGCTCATGAAAATCTTTTACTGAGTCATTGTTTCATTGCATGTGAGATTCATCAATTCGTGAAGTTGATCCCTGATATTACGTTCTTGAATCAAATATGTTTATTTAATCTATACTCAAAATTTTAACTGCTGAAACAAGGTGACATAAGAGGGGAGGGGGTCGAAAATTAATTATATGCCCCCTATTATGAGTCAGATCGGAAAATGCTATACAACCAACCTTTTTAAAATACTGATGTTCTAAAATTGTTGTTCTATACAAATTTTTATGTAACAATTATGCGAGATATTATTACATTCTTGTCTTCAGCTTAAGTAATTTCACCACTTCTAATCATCGGATTTTTACTTGGAAATATACAGTATATGGGGAAATTAGATCACTAGTGTATCATACTTAGCACATGGGAAATCTGCTGAGTTGACCCTGAAAAACTGAGTGATATTTGAAAATGAAGATTCCTTTTTAGAGTTTAGGTTAAGTTACCTCTTCAAAATTATTTATTAAATGTCTACTTAGGCAAATAAGGCGAGTAGGGACGTGTAAAGTTACCATCCAGAAGGTAATAAACAACAAAGGAAATTAGATAGACAAGCTCAAGAAGAACTTTGATAATTAGAATTGTTTATTAACTTTCTAGGTAAGCAAAATAGAATGGAAATTAACCATGATTATCAAAGAAAAGTTATAGACACGCTAATGAACTTGGAAGTTTTAGTTGAGAAGGGATGCTACGGACTTTAGCAATGATTGCGAACAATGGTTATATACTCGCTAATAGATTGTTAGTTCTATCAAGTTTCTAGGTAAGAAGGGATGCTACGGACTTTAGCAATGATTGCGAACAATGGTTATATACTCGCTAATAGACATGTAAGTTAGCCAAGATTGCGAAAAAAGTGTTATGTTATCGCTAATAGACTTGTAAGTTCAATTACGCTTCTAGGCAAGAAGGGATACTACGGACTTTAGCCAGTATCCCGAAAGAAGTATTATATACTCGTTAATAGACTTCTAAGTTCTATTAAGTCTCTGGTAAGAAGGAACACTACGGACTTCATCAGCCATGATTACGAAAGAAGTGTTATATACTCGCTAATAGACTTGTAAGTTCTATTAAGTTTCTAGGTAAAAAGTGATGCTACGGACTTTAGCCATGATTGCGAACTATGTGTTTTGTACTCGCTAATAGACTTGTAAGTTAGCCAAGATTGCGAAAAAAGTGTTATGTTATCGCTAATAGACTTGTAAGTTCAATTACGCTTCTAGGCAAGAAGGGATACTACGGACTTTAGCCAGTATCCCGAAAGAACTATTATATACTCGTTAATAGACTTCTAAGTTCTATTAAGTCTCTGGTAAGAAGGAACACTACGGACTTCATCAGCCATGATTACGAAAGAAGTGTTATATACAGGATATTTATTAGACTTGTAAGTTCCAGTAAGTTTCTAGGCTACAGGGAATATTACGGACTTTAACCATGTTGCGAAAGATTTGTTATGTACTCGCTAATAGAATTGTAAGTTCTATTAATAAGTTTCTAGGTAAGAAGGGATACTACGGACTTTAGCCATAGTTGCGAAAGATGTGTTTATGTACTCGCTAATAGACTTGTAAGTTCTATTTAGTTTCTAGGTAAGAAGAGATACTACGGAATTTAGCCATGATTGCAAATGAAGCGTTATATACATATAGCCTTGTTTTATATATATGTATATATATATATATATGTATATATATATATATATATATATATATATATATTTATACTTGTAAGTTCTATTACGTGTCTCGTTAAGAAGGGATAATACGGACTTTATCCATTATTGCGGAAGAAATGTTATGTACCCGCAAATAGACTAGTAAGTTCTGTTTAGTCTAGTTAAGAAAGAACACTCCAGAATTTAGCCATGATTGCGAAAAAAGTGATATGTACTCGCATATAGACATGTAAGTTCTCTTTAGATTCTAGGCAAGAAGGGGTACTAGGGACTTTAGCCATGATTGCGAAAAAAGTGATATGTACTCGCATATAGACATGTACTAGGGACTTTAGCCATGATTGCGAAAAAAGTGTTATATACCCTCTAATAGACTTGCAAGTTCTCTTTAGTTTCTAGGCAAGAAGGGGTACTAGGGTTTCTGTAGCTATGATTGCCAAAGGAGCCTTATATACTGGATAATAAACTTGGTAGTTCTATTAATAATTTTGTAGGTAAGAAGAATAGTATGCACTCCTGACATGATTGCGAGAAAAGTGTGATACACTCGCTAATAGACTTGTAAGTTCTATTAACAAGTTTTTATGCAAGAAAAATAGTTGAGCTCTAGTCACGATTACGAAAGAAGCGTTTATACAGACTACTAGACTTGTAAGTTCTATTAATAAGTTTCTAGGTAAGCAGATTACTATAGTCTTGAACGATAACCACGTAATAAATGATAAGATTAGAAAAAAACTATTAGACTTGATAGTTCTATTAATGGGTCCCTAGGAAAGCAGGCAGTGATAATCTCAAAAGGCGTTATAAGATTAGACAAACAGTTTTGCTTGTTAGTTTTATTAATAGAGATGCTTGACTGAGGATGCCAGATGTCAATCAGGCTTCAACTAATCATGAAAGTCGTGAGTTGAGTATACGCTGTAAGTGACTTTTTAGCAGATTTCCCTTACTCATGACATGACTTAAGAAAAAAACTCTCAAATGTCCATCGATCCTACCTAGCATATGATAAAAATGAGGACCGTTCAAAAATTCGTTGACGCCTAAAATCGGACTGTGGGGAGAGAGTGGAAGAATTTCGAAAATTCGAAATATCTTCGTTATTATACGTCGGATCAGAAAATAGTATAGAACCAATAGAAACAAGATATTTGGATATTTTTGGTTTCAGACAACAAGCTGTTATAACATGAGCCCTTTTATAGTACGCTTAAATACGTAATATTATTTCAAGAGACCTTTATCATGCGAGATGCATTCAAATTCGTTACGTGATGACGTCATCAATTAATATTTTACGTTATTGTTTCGAAAATGGTTTTACTAGATCTTTACTAGTTTCTTGTTGTCAGTTTCCAGTAACTCCACCCATTCTGTTCAACTGTCTTTTACATAGAAATAGGGAATATGTTGTAAAATAAGATCAGAAATGTGCTACACCGCCACGTGGGAAATCTGCTTAGTTTTCACAGACCATGCGTGACGGACGTTTTTTTTATTTAGTAATGACGTCTAATTATTTAATATGTCGTATACATTTGTACACATATTTATTTTTCTTTGTCACACTACTAATGCAGCCAGAACAACGCAAAATATATTATCGGATAGTGAATAGCGATCTACGATTTTTAAATAAAGTATATATTTCTGTATTTATTTGTGTGTAACAATGGCCGCACATGCAGCTTGCTCAGGTATTAATTTATCTATCCTTGAATACAAATGATTCACATTAATATTCTCCTCTGTTATTCAAATAAAATGGTGCAATTTAAGGATTTCTTTATTATATAAATTTTGTTTTAATTACCTCATTAATTTTACTTCACGAATTATTTTAGATAAAGTTTGCATTTAAAAAAAAAAAACTAAGTGTCATTTTAGCTAACCTTTCATCATAAAATGAACAAGTATTTTGTAGCCAAACAAAAATTAAGAGAAAAGTAAACAAGATTGTTTGGAGTTCCATTATCAGTGATTTCGTTAAAATGTGTTGTTTTTTTTCTAATAAGAACCATTAATTTGCTCTCAAGTTTTTTTCATCAATGTTAACTCAGAAAAAAAAAAGCCATGACAGTAATTTTCATCACAAGTGGAAATACTTTGTGAACCACATAATATAAAAAGTTCAAAATTAAAAAATTAAAAAGAACAATCCAAAGAGGCCGCATACATGGCGTTATTTTACAAATATTTAGTCAAAAGTCCACCCACCCATCAAAAATTCCACCAGGCTCTTAGTAGACTAAGCAAATTTCTCACAAGCTAGATGATACACCTGTTATCCATATCGCCATAAATTCTCGATTTCTGAGGAAAATCCCGATGAGTGGAAGTGATAATTTACTGCATGAAATTGTGAAACATTGGTTCTATATTAAAGGCACATTATGAATTTTAGAATTCCCGCTTTAAACCCCCCCCCCTACTGGTCGAATTTCAGCAATTAATGAATATGACATTTGGCGTTGAATGAAATGGTTAAATATCAAGTATGGTATAGATCACATAAATATTTTCTAGTCAAGAGAGTAAAATCATACTTGATGACGTCATTACACCTATCTGCAACGGAAATATTTCTCATGGCTCAATTTCTGAGAAGTTTCCTCAAATGCCCATTGATATACATATTTGTCTGCTAACGCCCTAGCTCTCGCAAATTTTGTTTGATCGTTACCAAACTCGATATTTAAACGTTCGAAATGTTAAACCAAAAATCAAATTCGTTCTTGGTTGAAATCCTACGGGGGAAGGGGGGATTTCGAAAATCCTTAATATCTCCGTTATTATACGTCAGATCGATAAAGTATATTGAACCAATATTACTGCCAATGTAATGTTCAATAGAATTCTATAGAACCGATCTTGTTAAACTATTGATGGTCTACAATAGTTGTTCTATACACTTATTTTATGGATACAAAAAGAGAGACAAAAATTGTATAAAACCAATCTTATTGCAAATGTAATGTTCTACAAATGTTGTTATGCACATTTTTTCAGTAAGTATCTTCTTTCTTAACCGAGATATTTGCATATTTTTGTTATCGGCCTTCAGTAAACGTTCATGCCATATTAGCAAGAAGGTGGGCCTCAGGTTAGCCATGTGAGTTAAAGCATTGACCTTATCTCACATGGTAAACCTAGAGTGACGAGTCCAATTCTCGTCTGGGCAATGGAAATTATTTAGTGACGGAATTCATTAAATAACATCCTAAGTCCGACCCTGGATAGAAATGGGTTGTAACCCGTAGAAAGCCCGTCCCAATTAGCTTAAGTTGCAAAAAGTGGACGATAATAAATAATAATAATAACAAAAAGCTGTTATATTATGAAGCGCTTTGTTTCAAGCCTAAATACAAAATATTGTTCTCACATCACTTTTACGTCTTAATCTCACATGGTAAACATAGAGTGGCGAGTTCGATTCCCGCCTGGGCAAGTCAATTTTTTTAGTGATGAACTCTTTAGGCCCCCCCTTGGCTAGAAAAGAGTGGTAACCAGTAAATAACCCTTCCCAATTATAGTAGCAAAAAGCGAACGTTAATAAATAATAACAAAGTTGTGAATAAATACATTTTGGTGCAGAATCTTCTTGCGAGGGCTCGAAGAGTAAAGTGACATTTCCGCTGACATAAGGTGGGAAAGCATTGTACCCAGATGGTTGCTTAAACAACACTTTAACTGACATGGGAGAAAGTGATAAGGAGTGATAAAGAAGTAGAACATAGCGAAGCCCGATGCAGACAATGGCTAAAGAAGGGAGCAGTCCCCAACCAGCTAATAGGCCCTTGTTAGCTCTATTAATAGAAATTCTCATGCCCTCACACTTGCCCTAGTTTTAATTTTAGAGTCGATTCTCAGACACATAACTTACACTGTCTGCCATTTCCTTTCTTAAATGTCTTTTTTATCTGCCATGTGTTTTTTTCACTCTCCAGGGATAACCTTATACGACGCTTTACGTTGCTTTTGGCCGCTCGCCAATACAGCTGTTGTACACTTCTGTCCGAAAAGTCTTTTGCCAGGAGGATTTCTCATTTCTTCCGGCTCGCGTCAGTCTGTCCGTCAAACGCAGGTTACATGGAGTAGTACAGTCATAAAAGTATGACTCCTTTATTGGTCGTGCTGTTTAGTACAGTAACCATTCCGTACTCTGGTAAATTCACTAATTAAAACCAAGTATCAAATCAGTATAGAATTTAAAAAAGTCCGTCACGCAGGGGCTGCGAAAACTAAGCAGATTCCCCTCGTGAAGTTATACAATGGAGAAATGTCCATGCGAGACCCGAAAAGTTACGGAAACAACCGAACTAGCTATCAGCGGGAACGAATAGAGCCGACCTTAATAAAAATAATAATAAAAATGCAAATATCTCGGTTAATATTGACGATAGAGAATGTATACAACAATATTTATAGTAAATTTAATTTGCAATAGGCTTGGTTCTATACAGTTTTTCGATCCGACGTATAGTAACGGAGATATTTTGTATTTTCGAAATTCTCCCCTCCCACCCATTTTTAGACGTTAACGAACTTGATCTATCTTTTTACATAAAATGGTTAACTACCGAGTTTGGTGGCGATTAAATAAAAATTGCGACCGCTACAGTGTTAACAAACATATATATATATATATATATATATATATATATATATATATGTGTGTGTGTGTGTATATATATATATAATTTTGAACGGTCCTCATTTTCGTCATCTCCTGGGTAGGATCGATGGAAGAAAGTTTTCGCAAATCGCATCATGAGTACGATCTCAATAGCTGATTTCCCTGAAGGGAAATCTGCTAAAAGTCTTAGGGTATGCAATAAGTAAGCAGATTTCACACTGGAGTGTGTCGTATTGGCACTTATCTCAAAACGTAAAACTTCGATAAGAATAACATTTGGTATTTAGACTTCAAATAAAATAATAGAACAGCTTATCGTTAATATGACATAATTAGGAGTCTATTAATCAATAATAGACTAGAATAATCAAGATAATGACAAAAACGTACATAGCAACATTACATTTCCAATAAGATCGGTTCTATACAATGTATCGACCCGACGCATAACAACGGGGGTTTTTCGAATTTTTGAAATTCACCTACTTTAACTCCCATTCCCACTGTTTCTATTTTAGCCGTTAACGAACTTGATCATCATTTTTACATAATCTGAGTTGGTATTCTGGCAGGTGGAAGTGACTTCTTATGTATGTAGAATGAAAAAATTGTTGGCTACGCTTCCACTTATTTGTGTATCAACAGGGCACTGACGATGATGCACAGCATCGAAAGCGCTCAGGCGTTTTAATAAATTATTATAGTGGAAGCATAGCCAACATTTTTTTTCATCCTACATACATTTTTACATAAAACGTTTAAACATCGAGTTTGGTATTGATCAGGCATAAATTGCGACCGATACAGCATTAACAAACACACACACACCCTCATTTTCGTCATCTCCTGGGTAGGATCGATGGACATTTGCAGAAATTATTGGAAAATCCAACAAAAACCTCACACAGGACCTGACGTAGAAGTACATCAATAACACAACGCGTCTTACTGATGTCATCTCATAGTAATCTGTATTTGTCAATTTCTTAGTCCCATATGTAAAAAAGTCTTAAAACATAAACTTGAGCTGATTCGTTAAGTGATGCGATATGGTAATCTGCGTAGGCGATTCAGGGTTTACTGAAGGCCAAAAAGTCCGTCACGCAGGGGCTGTGTAAACTAAGCAGATTTACCCAAGTGCTGGAATGACTTCATTGTGATATCATCTCACCACATACTCGGATTGAAAACAGAAATTACGAATTACTCCTAAATATTTGCTATACGAAAAAAATTCACGGAGAAACACTTGTAGAGCATCCATACTTTAACAAGATTTATTCTATAATAGGGGCTCAAGTTAGCCATGTGAGTTAAAGCGTTGCCTTTAATCTCACATGGTAATCCTAGAGTGGCGAGTTCGATTCTTGCCTGGGTAAAGGAAATTATTTAGTGACGAAATTCATTAAATAACATCCTAAGTCCCACGCTGGCTAGAAAAGGGTGGTAACCTGCTGATAACCCTTCCCAATTAGCCTGAGTTCCAAAAAGTGGACGTTAATAAATAATAATAATAATATTCTATAATATTTTCTGATCTGACTCATCATAACTCAGATATTTTGAATATTCAAATCACCCCCTTTCTATAACCCACCCCCCCCCCCAAATATACCTGGACCGATTTCTGCCAATAATAAATATGACCTTTAGTGATCACGGAAAAGGTCAAATGACGAGTATGGTGGAGATCAAGTAAACATTTTCAAAACAAGAACCTAAAACCTTAAATCAAAAAATAAATACCTTTATCTCACATGGCTAACTAGAGTCACTAATATTTTTTTTTTACATATTTGTTAATAAATAGAAAGAAGTTAACATTAAAGCAAGTTACATCGTACAACGGATTTGCATAATTAAAGTCCCATGAAAACAGAAAATGTATTTAAGCGTTAACAGACAAATGTATATATATATATATATATATATATATATATATATATATATATATATATATATACACACGTACATATTTTTAAACGGACTTCATTTTCGTCATCTGAAAGGTAGGATCAATGGACATTTGAGGAAATATTTCGGAATTGGCGTCATGACCTTCCATACCCAATTTCCCTTAATGGAAATCTTCTAAAACGTAAAAATACAATAATTCCGTTAGCATTCAAGTTTGAGATTTATGAATACAACGTAAATTAAAATTTAAAAAATGTATACAACAGATGTAGATTATCATATTATTAACAAGATTGATTACATATAATAGTTCGATAATAATAAGAAAAATATTGGGGTCAAGAAAAAATTCGAAATATCTGGATTGAGTTAGTTTTCCCTTAAGAAAATCTGGCAAATTCCCTGCTTCTAACAGATTTCAGTTAGAAAGTTCCTTCAGCCATTGTGCTGCGTAAACTAAGCAGATTTTTCCCTTAAAAGCTTTTCAGGTCCAATTTTTCAATTGCCAATTTAATTTTTTATTCAATGTTAGCAAAGGGCTTCCCCTTATATAACTTTACCATTAAAACTCATTTATTTTTGAAAATATTGCAACTAAATTTTTAAAAAAAATAAGAATAAACAAATCGTTAGAAAAGAACTACAAAGGTTTATATCTACACTAATTTATTCTAATTAAGTCAAAAATTAAGAATTTATATATGAAGAAAAAATCAATAAGAACACTAAAACATATATGATCGATTAATATCGAGACGTGAAAAATACACAAAAAAAGTGAGTTCAAAACCAATATTGTTCATTTCTTTCCTTCGTATATCTTTAAGATTGTACTTTAGTGGTACTTGATTTCTGTTGGTAGTTTTAGTTTTAAGTAGGTTGTATTTCTAGGAGTAATGTTTTGTTTTGTCTTTTGTTTTTATATTTTTTTGTATTTTTATGAGTATATTTATGTTCATGATAATATTCTAAAAATAGTATTATTTTTAAATAACTATGTTTGAGGCATTTTTTTGTTGTTGTTCTCTTCTGTTTTATTTATTTTCTTTATATTTTTTTTGTTAGATACGTGTTAGGTTAAGGCAAAGAAATCTTTTTTTTGGGGTGCTAGCACCTTTTTTATAATGTCCTTTAGGGATAATAAGAGGGGTTAGGGACCCCCTTATTAATTGTGTATTTTATAAAGTGTTATAGGTTAGGTGAATTATGTTGTTGTTATTAGTATTTTATTATTCTATTTTGTGAAATGTGTTTAAAACCCAAATAAACAAGAAAAAAGCTTTGGTATTCGCTGGTTTCTCTTAAGCGAGGAGGTGGAGGGGGTTAGAGGGGGTAGTTTTCGAAGATTCAAAATATCTCCGTTATTATGTATCGGATTGAAAATATGTGTAGAACTAATCTTATTGGTCATTTAGTTGTCTATAAATGTTGTTATGTACATATAATCTCTAAGATAAATATTAATCGAGATATGAAATATTTAGTTTTCAGCCTTCAGTAAACCCCCACTCTTACTCATGTCCTGACAACAATAAGCTGTTATAACATGAACCTCTTTATTCTAAGTTTAAATACCAAGTATTCTATCCATGGGACGTTTATTATTGCCAAATACATAGAAGGTCAATGTGCCATGAGGTCATCAATTTAGATTTTACGTTCTTAATTCGAAAATGTTTATTAGAATTAGACTTAATATATTTCCCTGAGTGGCAAGTTCTATTCCCTCATGGACAACAGGAATTTATTAAGTGACGATTTCAAATAAAGTCCTTAGTCCCACCCATATTTCCCAGACACATTGATTGTGTCTCTAATATTTGCATATATCAAAACTTATTATCATTTCATTATAAATAATCCAAAATCATGCTGGTGGAAATATTCAAATATTTCTACATGGAAAACAAGGCTCCAAAATCTCATTTACTTTTCATAAGATCAAAAATTATTAATTAATAAAAAGTCCGTCACGCAGGGGCTGCGTAAACTAAGCATGTTTCCCACGTGAAGGTTTACAATAGAGAAATTTCACGAGAGCCGAGCCATACATCTCGTGCCCAGCATACATCTGTGTTATATTCCAACACATGGAAATCTACATTGATACCGATACTTCTGCATGACAGACTTTTATATACATTGCGTTATTTTCAGAGCATTTTCAGTAAATATCTTCTTCCCATTCTTCCAAATGTGAAATTTAGGGGCATAAACGATTACATAAATATTGCTGGTGTATAAATGTATCTATACACTCTATCAAACTTTTCCTATATTCTGCAAAGATTCAACTTCCTTGTCCCAGCCTTTTAGGGATTTGATCAATTTTATACACCATCTTTTATACAATACCATCAATTTTAACTTTGTTAATAAATGAAATTGCCCCTGCCTAATTTCGAAAATTAAATTCTGAGTAAGATTTGAATTTAAATATGAAATTATAGTCTTTCGAATATCAGTTAGCCCATTGAAAAATGTCTCTTGACAGATTTAACAAGTCACATCCCCATGTGTATTAAATGTTGAAACAGTTCTGGTTTAGATACAGTATTTTAAACGTTTGCTGCTTTTATGTGGAGTGTAGTATTATTTGGAAGGTAAAATTGCGGGCAAAGAAACTGTGTTTCCTGGATGATATATGGGAGGAAGGGTGAAATGAAAATTGAAGGGAAACAAATTGAGGTTATGGAAATAAAATCAAGAGTCTTCTCATTCGTTTAACAAAATTGGGCTCTCTCTCTCTCTTTTTAAAAACGAAAAAAAAATCGGGCTTACAAATATTGAAAAATGAGCTGTGCTAGAGCAACAGACGTGTCAATTATACGCATTAAAATACCAAAACGTATTATGAAAAGGAAATTAATTTTTTTTTTCTACATATTATGGCAAAATAGATGGTTGATAAGAGAAAAGAGAATTAATTTGAAACACTTGGATTGAACTTAAACAACTCATTCCATATTATATATATATATATATATATATATATATATATATATATATATATATATATATATATATTATTGCGAAAACTACGTACATGAAAACAGAGTTAATCACATATTTAAGAAGTAGGAAGTAGATGAATGGAGCCAGTCTGTTCCTTTGATGTTATCCGCCAAGCTATAAAAGTGGCACAGCCGGCCCCGACAGTCAGTTTGCTCTCAGCTCTCTTCAAGTGAATAACAGTGCGTACATTGCAGCTTTAGCGAACAATGCGTTTTAGTTGCAGCGTGGTAAAGTGTTTTATGTGAAGAACAGTGTTGTGACATGTTTAAGTAAAGGACAGTGCCGTTAACTTTGCGAAGATCAGTGCAGTGCCGTGTTTTTGTGAACTTCAGTGATCGTGAGTGAGTAATAGGACTGTGCAATAAGAGGAATAGTGAATCTTTCAGTGCATACTGTGAGTAGTAGTTAAGGATAATTAACCAAGTGTGTAGTGAATTGTTAAATAAATTGTGCAGTGATAAAAATTCTGAAGATTATGTGAGTTTAATTTATTAGTATATATATATATATATATATATATATATATATATATATCTATATATATGTGTGTGTGTGTGTGTGTGTGTGTGTGTGTGTGTGTGTGTATGTATGTATGTATATAAAGCTATTTTTTTAAGTGTATTTATTGATAAATACAAATTGAGTTACCTCTAGATTAGCTTTCAAGTTACACAGTACTATAGTGACAGAAGAAACATAGTTACATTAATGTGCAGAACAGGTTTCAAAATATTCAATATATGAATTCAACTTTCGTGACGCTTAGATCATAGCTATAAGTAAGAAAAAAATTACACAATAAATACCTGTTTATAGCTAGAAAAGCAACTTGCTTATATGAAAACTTCTTTTTTATCATAACCAATATGTAAAAAATATTAGGGATTCTGGTTAGCCATGCTAGTTAAAAGTTATAGGCAATAGACTTTTATTTTGTGAGGAATACATTAAATAAAATCCTTAGTTCTACCCTGGCTTGAAAATGGTGGTAACTTTTAGATGACCCGCCCCGATTAGCCATTATTACAAAAAGTAGAAATTAATAAATAATAATAAAAATATTCAAGTCTTCTACTACTTGGTTTAATTAAAAGTGTATATTTTGTCCTAAAACTTTATTTATTTTAATGTTTACTCTTTATGGTTATGTGTTAATTATAAACTTCATAGTACAGAGTAGTGAACTGTCATAGTTAATTAATTTATTGGCATCTGAATAAAAGTAATGTATATTATACTACAATTTATAATATTGTAATACATATTTTCCATAATAACATGGAAAAGTGGGGGATAGTGGAGGTGGGTTCGAAAATTCAAAATATTTCCTTTATTATGACTGGGATAGTAAAATTCTATAGAACCGATCTTGTTAAACTATTGATGGTGTACAATATTTGTTCTATACACTTTTTTATGGATACAACAAGGAAGATCAAGTTTTTTAACGGCTAAAATCGAACAAGGGCTAGAGGGCGGCGTGTTACAGCGGGGAAGTACGAAAATTCGTAATATCTCCGTTATTATGCGTCAGATCGAAAAATTGTATAAAACCAATCTCATTGCAAATGTAATGTTCTACAAATTTTGTTATGTACATTTTTTCACTATTTTGATTATTAACTGAGATATTTGCATATTTTAGTTTTAGGTCTTCAGTAAAGCCCCACTCCTACTCATCGCATATTAGCTATATTCTAGTATGTTGTGAAGCACTTTATTTGAAGCTTAAATGCCAAATATTGTTCTCATTGAATTTTTAAGATTTGAGACAAATTAAAATACGTGACGCACGTGTGAAATCTGCTTGGTTAACGCAGCCCATGCGTGACGGATTTTTTAGCAGATTTCCCTTAAGAAATTTTTCTTCAAATGTCCATCGATCCTACCTAGTAGATGACGAAAATGAGGTCCGTTCAAAACTGAGTATATATATATTTTTGTTTGTTACCGCTCTAGCGGTCGCAATTTTTGTTTGATCGTTACCAAACTCGATATTTAGTTGTTTTATGTAAAAAGAAAGATCAAGTTCGTAAACGGCTGAAATCGGACCAGTGGGAGGGGGGGGGTTTAGAGGGAAGGATTTTCGAAAATTCGAAATATCTCCGTTACTATACGTCGAAAAATTGTACAGTATCTCCGTTACTATACATAGAAAAATGTACAGAATCAATCTTATTGCAAATTAAATTTACTATAAATATTTTTATATACATTTATTCTCTATCTTGAATATTAACCGAGATATTTGCATTTTTATTAAATTTGGGCCGATAACGGATTTTTGAATTTTCCCGCCAAAAGCTAGTTCGGCCCTTTGCCGTAACTGTTCGGCTCTCGTATGGAGATTTGTCTATTGTATAACTTCACGTGGGAAATCTGCTTAGTTTACGCAGCCCCTGCGTGACGGACGTTTTTAGTTCTCTGAGAGCCAGTTGCTCTAGTTCTATCTAGGTTTTGCAGAATCAAATCCAAGGCAGTTCGTTTGGACTACGAACTCCCCGATTGCTGACTCTAGTATCCAAGGGTTCACTAACACCATGGGATTGTCTATTCATCCCAATAATTGGACTATTACTTCATAGGGTCCGCAACTACTCGGACGCCAGGAACTAACTGGATGAGCTATCGAAATTTTTGGGCCTTCCTAAAATAATGAAGCTCTGATTTTTTATAAAGGATTGGTTCAGTTTTGTTCTAAAAATCATTTGCAATGTCACTTAAGGGCCTTTGGGTGTTGAGGGTATGAAGAAAGTTTAACTTAAGCTTTTAATATTTTAATAAATTCTTAGCCTATAAGACCTTGAATTTTAGTCTCGAATTAAACGGTTAAATATCGATTATAACATACATCAAATAGAGATTTTCAAGCAAAGAAATTAAGTCATAATTGATAATGACGTCATTACACAACGTTCATTTATTCCACAAAGTTAATGTCCAATGAGAACAATATTTGGTATTTAAGCTTCAAATGTAGTGTTTCAGAATATTACAGCTTATAGTTAATATGATATGAGTAGGAGTGGGGGTTTACTGAAGGGTGGAAACTAAAATATGCAGATATCTCGGTTAATAATCAAGATAGTGAAAAAATGTTCATAACTACATTTATAGAATATTTAAATTAAAATTAAGATTGGTTCTATACAAATTTTTGATCAGAAGCATAATATCGGAGTTATCCCGAATTTTCGAAATACCCCTCTCCTACTTGACGGATTTGTCATGTGTAATAAGAAGTCACGTCATTCTAGCAGGTGCGAAATACGCCTGCTTAACACAGCACCTAAGTGACAGGTTGCATTGTTTCAGTTGTGAAAATCTATTAATGAGTTTCACTGATGAAAACTAATAAATCATGTGGAAAATTAATTTCCATACGACAGCCGAGCATGATCGAGGAAAGCCCCATGTTTAAGCCTGGTTCTAACATCCCCCTTCCTGGAGATTCCACGTTTAGCAGAGGATGAGAATAACAAGACATTGTGCTATTAATAAGAATAATAAGACATTGTCTCCCCCCCCCCCCCGACGGAGGAGGTTGGGCCCAGCCTAGCGTCCCTAATTAATAGATTAAGATAATAGATTCACTTCAGAGGATTAATTGAGCTGTTGTTTTCTTTCTTTTCAGGGCTACGGATCTCATTCAGCCGGAAGTGGTGCAACGGAGAGGGAACACTTTAAAACGGCTATGCTCGTCTCAAGAAAGAACTTGGAAGACTACCGGCCAGGATATGGGCGTCTTCGTAGAATTCAGATTGTCACGAGAAATGGCTTTCTCTCGAATGGTCAGTCTAATAAATTCAGTAATAAAATAATTATAATACTACCTTAGGGTTTTTTATGTAAGATAATTACTATTGATAACGTGTGAGCAATGTACTCACGTTAGCCATGGGGGCTAAAATGATGGCTTTAATCTCCCGTGGCAAACTTAAGAAAGGCAAGTTCCATTCGGGCCTGGGCAATAGGAATTTATTTAGTGAACTCATTAAATAAAATCTTTAGTATCAAACTGGCTGGAAAAGGGTGGTGACTTGTTGATAGCCAGTCCCAATGTTTTTTTTATTTATTTGGTTTATGGCCCATATCGACGGTGATTGGCAAGATTTCTGTTTAGGGGTTAGTTAGAATAATATATTTAATCCTTCATGTACACCTTGGTTGTACATTATTTATAAATTATGGGAAATATTCCTTATATATCGTGAGTGTTTCACTTATGCGTACTTTAGAAAATCCTTAGTCCCCCATTGGCTATAAAAGGGTAGTATCCTATAGATAACCCGTCCCAATTTGACATAGTAGGGAAAAGTGGGCATTAATCAATTAATATTCTACGTTCCTGTATCGAACATGTATATTTGGTCCTTACAATACTCCATATTTAAACCGTTCCAGTCACCACAGATCATATTTTTATTGGTTGTATTCGGGCCGGAGTGAGAAGGGGGGGGGATTCGGAAATTCATATCTCCATAGTCGGAGTCGGATCGTAAAAGCTTATAGTACCAACGCCGTTAAGCTATTGATGCGCTACAATTGTTCTTCTATGTATTTTTTAGCAGATTTTCCCTAAGGAAAATCTGCTATTGAGGTCGTATTCTTGACGCGATTTTCGAAAAATTTCCTCAAATGACCATCAATTCTAACCAGGAAATAACGAAAATGGGTTCTGTTCAAAACTATATATATATATATATATATATATATATATATATGTGTCTGTGTGTATGTATTTGTCTGTTAATACTAGCGGTCGCAATTTTTGTTTAATCGTTTTATGTAAAAAGAAAGATCAAGTTCGTTAATGGATGAAATCAGACCAGTGGGATGGGGGGTCAGGGGAATTTCGAAAATTCCAAGTATCTCCGTTACTATACGTCGGAGCGAAAAATATTATAGAACCAATCTTATTGTAAATATAATACCCAATAAATTTTGTTATGTACGATTTTACTCTATTTTGAGTATTAACGGAGATATTTGAATTTTTATTGAGTGTGTCCAGATAACGGATGAGATGGGTTCGGCCGATGTCGGCTCTAGTCGCGAGTTTCCGAAAGCTAGTTCGGCCGTTTCCGTAACTGTCCGGCTCTCGTGAAATCGGTTGTGAGACTCGTTACTACTACTGTTACTAGTCTAGTATGCAGATTTCTCCATTGTAAAACTTCACTTGGGAAATCTTCTTAGTTTACGCAGCCCCTGCGTGACGGACTTTTTGTACCTGAGATATTAGGGGAGTAATTCGTATTTTCTTGTATTCAGTCGGAATACTCAGTAAGATGAGATCAATAGCGTGTCTTGGGCCAGCACTTGGAAAATCTGCTTAGTTTACGCAGCCCCTGGCTGAATCGTTTTTATGTTGAATCCAATTAAAAATGTTTGTAAGCTCAGGTAATCAACATTTTTTTCAAAATTCAATACGAAAATGTGTTGAGCGTTACACCTTTTCATTCGAACCTAACTACCTGTAGTGCCAAGTGTATTGCCGTGTTTGGTCAGCTGATACAGTGTACTCCAGCATGCGTAGTGGGGAGTGGCTGCCCACACCTTATCCCACTCAACGCCCCTCAATCCAGAATCAGAATTAATCATTTCGGCTACTCAGCTTGAAGAGAAAAAAAAATCCGATTCATTTAGTTTTGTGTATATATTATTTTGTGAAGAAAGATGCGTAACATATTCCCTTTAAGGGATAGAACCTCTACTTAGTATTGACGCCCTGAAGCTTGCGATAGACAACGTACCTGAAACTACGGACAAGGATAACATAATTGCACTGACTCTCTTAGCTCTTCATATATATATATATATATATATATATATATATATATATATATATATATATATATATATATATGCCGAAAAAACAATAGGAAACGAAATATCTCTATTTTTAATTTTAGGCCTCCCTTGCGACCCCCACTCCTGACCCATCTGTTGGACTGATTGTTGGCGCTAAACCATCCAGGGCGTCACCCAAACGTGTACAAGAAAATTCATTCAAATCTGTCCAGCCGTTTAGGAGTTCAGTGACTTACACACGTTCAGTAGAATTATGTATAAAGATATAAATATAGTTTCCTGTTAACGCTCTAGCGGTCGCAATTTTTGTCTGATTTTTACCAAACCCGACATTTAAACGTTTTATATCTACGTCATTATGCGTCGGATCGAAACATTGTATAGAACCAATCTTATTGCAAATTTAACGTTCTCTTATGTTATGTACAGTTTTCTATATTGATTATTAACTTGATTATTAACAGAGAGTTTTGCATTTTTTAGTTTTCGGTCTTCAGTAAAGCCCCACTCCTACTCATCTCATATTAACAATATTCTATTATGTTATGAAACACTTTAATCGAAGCTTAAACACCAAATATTGTTCTCATGGAACTTTTAATATTTGAGATAAATGCAAAAACGTTACGCACGTGGGAAATCCGCTTAGTTAACGCAACCCCTTCGTGACGGATTTTTTATTGTATATAGGTAGCTACGAGTAAGAAGACATTGAACTTTTTGACGAGATTGCCTCAGTGTATGAATTTCTCGATATTCGCATTTCCCAGTCAAAACATACGGCGGAGCGAAGACGTTTGTTTGCTCTGTATTCGGGAGGAGGGCACCAGTTCTAGTTTGAGCTGCGGTTGTTGTAAGAGGGCGCTGCGAGGGGGTCATGGAGGTATGGGAACAGAGATCGTGTGAACACCCAGCTGGGCCCGGTGGGAGTCTGTCTGCCTTGTTGCTCTCACGTAGTCCCACCTGCTCTAGCCTCCAGTAGCTGCTTTGTCTCAATACGCAACCTACACAATCTCCAGCTGCCAAATCCTCAAGACAATCGGCAGAAAAAGATTCTTCCAGAAGGATACTTCCTGTTAGGATCGAACAGAACCCAATAAAGTAAGACTTTTATCTCCCACAGGCGAGATTTTATCAGTCCTTTTTCTTTTGGTGCCTACCTGTTAGTTTTTATGGCTACTCCCATATTTCTTTGCTGTTTTAAAAGTATTCGCCATATTTTGTCCTTTATAGCCACAATGGACTTGCAAATCCCAGCTTATGATGTTAACATGTTCGAAAAATTGCGTTAAACAGATTCCCCATGTAGTTGCATTTACCTCAAAATTTGTTATTTAGAGTTCGAATAATTTCCTTCATAATATAACAGCTTATTGAATATATGACATGAGTTCGAGTGGGGGTTTACTGAAGGCCGAAAACTAAAAAACTACATGTACAGAACATTACATTTGCGATAAGATTGGTTCCATAAATTTTTTCTATCCCGCGCACAATAACGGAGATATTTTGATTTTCGTAATTCCCCTTGAAACCCCACCCCTCCTTCTGGTCTGGCTTCAGTGATAAACGGACTTGATCTTTAGTTTTACTTAAAAAAATAAAATATCAGGTTTGGTAACGATAAATAAAAAATTGTGACCTCGAAAGACTAAACAGACAAATATATGTATTATATTTAATTGGACCTCGTTTTCGTCGTCTCCTGGGTAAGATCGATGGACATTTTAGGAAATTATTTGAGTACGACTTCAATAGCTGATTTCCCTTAAGGCTGCTAGAAGCTTATGGCACACGCTGTTGTCAGTTTCAAATACAAATTTATTTCCAAATTAATAATGACACCTGCAATCAAATTTATTCAAAATATTTCTCCGTTGAAATATTACTTTCGGATGTACTTACAAACAAGAGATATGATTTGATCATTTTTCCAACAAAAACGAGCATTATTAACATATGTCCAACAGCATGTCTTCAACATACATTCTTACGAACTGTTCATATGTTATTATTATTATTTATTAACGTCCACGTTTTGCTACTATTGGGTCAGGTTATATACAGGCTACTCCCCTTTTCTAGCCAGGGTGGTACAAAGGATTCTAACTAATGAGTTTGTCAATAAATAAATTCCTATTGCCCAGACGAGATACGAACTCGCCATGTGTGATTAAGGCCATCGTCATATCTGTCAGGATAATTATGAACGACCAGGATATATTATTGTATAGATAATATTTTCACTACAATTGACTCTTTTCGTAACTTTCGACTTTTCCTAAGGCCAAAAATGACTAACACATTTATATATATAGAGAGAGAGACGGTTCTAATGAATTGTTAATAAATCCATTTCAGACCAATACAAGTCTTGTTAATGTGGACTAATTTGTTTAAGGAAATTTGGGATTGGTTTTGACGTATTTTGACTCAACAGGATAAATATAAATATTTTGCTATATGTTAGTAAAATTATTTTTTGTTTCTCATAATTTCCGAAGAAACACTTATATATTTTTCCATTATCTAAAATAGAGATTAGCAGCTTAGTTTCTTTATTATGATTTGACAAGTTAGTATTGTGAACATCTGGGACTTGGAATATATGTTTTAAGTTATCTATTTTGAAAAAAGCCGCAATTTTATTCACATCATTGTCGCTGATTTCTTTCATAAAAGATAACTGTGAATTAATTGAAGGACAACATGAAAGAAGATCAATAGCTTTAAATTTTAAATGGTGTTAATTTTACAACTTCCATTAACTCATCTTCAATTTCATTGTCAAATTTCCCAAGGAATTCATAATATTTATTCAGTAGCAGCCTTATATTAAAATTCGTTAGTTCTTCTCTGGATAATTCAAGATTTACATATTTTTTTCTGACAGTGTTTAGCTCTTGTGGTGAAATTCATTAAATAAAATCTGAAGTCCCATCCTGGCTAGAAAAGGGTGGTAACCTGTAGATAACCCCCTCCCCCCCACCAACCAATAGGAGCAAAACGTGGATGTTAGTAAATAATAACAATAAAATAGAGATTACTTTAGCGGTGAACAGAAACCTATTATTGGGAATCTGTTGTTTTAGGATAATGTTTATTTACAAATAATGTCTATTCGTGTCGTTTGCCTATTAGTAGTTCAATATTTTTCGTTGTTTCCGATTTTTTTAAATATTCATTAGTGTGCTTCCGTGGTTCGTATACACAACTGATCCAACTCGAGAAAGCAGTAGTGCGTCATTCGTACAAAACTCGCCACAAAAAAAAAAAAAAAATGAGACCCATTTGATTGGTGTCGATGTGCGTAAATGTACCGATTACCAGTCCGTACATCTGACGACGAGTGACTAATCGTCTAAAATTAGACGAAAATTGCGTAATAGCTGTCACATGTTTACATCTTGTATAATGTGAACAAACTTTGCATAAGTTACACAATAGTTATGTCAACATTAAAGCTGACGTACTATCGGCATTTTCCCTAATCATGTTTAACCATGTTTTAAAAGTGGAAAGGTGTTTGCACTCGCTATTAGAAACAATGAGTATAATGAGAGAGTCGATTCAAGAGTTCAATATTCGTTGATACGATTTGGTGTAATTAGTTCTTCCGAGTGTCTCACCCAAAGAAGGTATGAATGACTTCAGTTTCAATGTTAACTCATAGTTTATTTAACCATTGCGCAAGTTAACGGTATGATATATGTGTATATAAATCCGTCATGAAGGTTTTCCGTAAACCAAGTAGATTTCGCAAGTAAGATTTTACTATATCATTGTCCCGCGAAACCCAAATTAAAATAAACTGGAATAATACTCACATGGCATCATTGGGAAATTAAAATAAATTTTTATTCAATATTTCTGCATTACTAATGTCATAATGTAAACTATACGCAGCATTTTTAATGGGCATATTTCATAGTATATTAGGTTATTGTGAAAATCTTATCAGCAGATTTATGGGGTCGATTTATAAAAACATGATATATACTCCATTAATAAAGTACTTACACCAAAATGAATAGTACTCCAACTGAAGGAAATAATTTTATTAATAATATTTGTTGTATAACATATTCGAGGCGATAAAGGATAAAATTGCAATTTTAGAGTGGCGAGTTCAATTCTCGCCTGGGCAAAGGAAATTATTTAGTGACCCGTCCCAATTAGTTTGAGTTCAAAAAGTGGACGTTAATAAATAATAATAATAATAAAATTGCAATTTTATAATTCACTCCTACACTAGTCCTGACTTCCTAGACCGATTTCGGCAAATGACGAACTTAGCTATTACTTTCTCACTAAACGTTGTTGTGAGTAGGCAAGTGTATAGTTGGCTAGGATGTTGCAAGTAAGCAAGGGTATAGTTGGTTCTGCTGTGAGTAGGCAAGTGTGAAGTTGGCTATGTTTTCATAAGTAGGCAAGTGTATAGTTGGCCATTTTGTTGGGAGTAGGCAAGTGTGAAGTTGGCTAAGATGTTTCAAGCAAGCAAGGGTATAGTTGGTTCTGCTGTCGTGAGTAGGCAAGTGTATAGTTGGCTGTGTTGTCATAAGTAGGCAGGTGTATATTTGGCCATTTTGTTGTGAGTAGGCAAGTGTGTAGTTGGTCAGGATGTTGCAAGTTAGCAAGTGTATAGTTGGTTGTGCTGTCGTGAGTAGGCAAGTGTGTAGTTGGCTATGTTGTCACAAGTAGGCAAGTGTATAGTTGGTTCTGCTGTAAGTAGTCAAGTGTGTAGTTGGCTAGTATCTTGCAAGTAAGCAAGTGTATAGTTGGTTGTGTTGTAAGTAGGCAAGTGTGCAGTTGGCTAAGATGTTGCAAGTTAGCAAGTATATAGTTGGCTATGTTCTTCTGAGTAGGCAAGTGTGTAATTGGCTAGGATCTTGCAAGTAAGCAAGTGTATAGTTACCTGTGTTGTCGGGAGTAGGCAAGTGTATAGTTGGCTAGGATGTTGCAAGTGTAATATTGGCTCTGTTGTCGTGAGTAGGCAAGTGTATAGTTGGCCATTCATAAGTAGGCAAGTGTATAGTTGGCCATTCATAAGTAGGCAAGTGTATAGTTGGCTATGTTCTTCTGAGTAGGCAAGTGTGTAGTTGGCTAGGATCTTGCAAGTAAGCAAGTGTATAGTTGGTTGTGCTGTGAGTAGGCAAGTGTGTAGTTGGCTAGGATGTTGCAAAGTTAGCAAGTGTATTGTTGGTTGTGTTGTGAATACGCAAGTGTGTAGTTGGCTAGGATCTTGCAAGTAAGCAAGTGTATAGTTGGTTGTGCTGTGAGTAGGCAAGTGTGTAGTTGGCTAGGATGTTGCAAGTAAGCAAGTGTATAGTTGGCTGTGTTGTTCTGAGTAGTCAAGTGTGTAGTTGGCTAGTATCTTGCAAGTAAGCAAGTGTATAGTTGGTTGTGCTGTGAGTAGGCAAGTGTGTAGTTGGCTAGGATGTTGCAAGTTAGCAAGTGTATAGTTGGTTGTGCTGTCGTGAGTAGGCAAGTGTATAGTTGGCTAGGATGTTGCAAGTGTATTTTGGCTCTGTTGTCGTGAGTAGGCGAGTGTGTAGTTAGCTGTGCTGCGAGTACTCCAGTGTATAGTTGGATATGTTATTGTGCATGTAGGCAAATATATAGTTGGCCATGATGACCCGAGTAGCCAAGTGTATGTATATATTGGCCAGGATACTGCAGGTATTCCCGCTCATCTGCTATTGCAGGCCAATTAACGAGGCGCCAAGAGAGCAATGCCAATTTGTGCCAACAACGGCCTTCACCAACTTATCTTCTCTCATGCAAAATCCTGTTAGCAGGTTTAAATATCCATAAAAACTGTTATGATTCAATATATTCCGTCTACATATTTAAAGTCTAGTATGATTCATCAGACGTTATCATGCTGAGAAGCCAGGCTCACAAATTCTGTCTACACTAAGCCGAAAAAAGCATGGTGGAAAAAAGCATTCTTGATACATGGCCAAGAGCATGTCGAAACTTTACGTATTAGCAGATTTCCCTTAAGGGAAATCAGCTATTGAGGTTGTACTCATGACGGGATTTTCGAAATATTTCTTCAAATGTCCATCGATCCTACCAAGTAGATGACGAAAATGAGGTCCGTTCAAAACTGTATATATATATATATATATGTCTGTTACCGCTCTAGCGGTCGCAATTTTTGTTTGATCGTTACCAAACTCGATATTTAGCCGTTTTATGTAAAAAGAAAGATCAAGTTCGTTAACGGCTGAAATCGGACCAGTGGGATGGGGGGGGGGGTTTAGAGGGGAGGATTTTCGAAAATTCGAAATATCCCCGTTACTATACGTCGGATCGAAAAATATTTCAGAATCAATCTTATTGCAAATTAAATTTACTATAAATACTGTTCTATACATTTATTCTCTATCTTGAATATTAACTGAGATATTTGCATTTGTATTCTGCATGTGCTCTGCAGCAGTGGCTATATTCGGACTTTCCGCCGTGAGCTCTGGCGGCCGTTTTTGTAATTATTCGTCCCTCGTGAATAGGTTTAGAGGTTTCTTGCTACTACAGCTGTTATTAGGCAGATTTCTCTATTGTAAAACTTCACGTGGGAAATCTGCTTAGTTTACGCAGCTCCTGCGTGACGGACTTTTTTTTCTTGAAGATAGGATTTCAAAAATTCGAAATATCTCCGTTACTATACGTCGGATCGAAAAATTGTACAGAACCAATCTTATTGCAAATTACATTTACTATAAATACTGTTATAATTTTTTCTCTATCTTGAGTATTAACCGAGATATTTGCATTTCTATTAAATCTGGGCGGATAACGGACGAGAGTGACTTTCCCGCCAAAAGCTAGTTCGGCCGTCTCCTCGTGAAATTTCTCTATTGTAAAACTTCACGTGGGAAATCTGCTTAGTTTACGTGGCCCCTGCGTGACGGACCTTTTTTTTTAAAGAATGAGAACTAACGAGTTAGCGATCTATATACCGGCCTAAGACTGCCCTTGAGGCTCAAGTAGTAGTAATTCCTACTGACAACATTACTATTTATTACTTTACTGGTAATAAAATGTGTGAGGATTTACTTCGTTTCGTGTAAAATAAACACTATATTAATGGCCGGAACGAGACCTGGAAAAGTGTATGTTTAATAAAGAGGTAATGAGAATTCTTAAGTTTACCATTTGATATATTTCGAATTTTATATAACCAGTCCTGTTAATAAAGACATTTACTGAAGTTGTACGATGATTTTCTCTTAACTCGATAATTAAGATCACCTATAAACTGCCATAAATTAGTAATGAACTGCTGATAATTTCCAAAAAAAAAAAATTATAAATACATAAAGCATAAATGTAGATTACTAAATAAAGTTGCACTAATAAGCTAGTGGTTTGGGATTCAGGAAACCTAACTGCAAGTGTATGTACGGAGACCGATCCCAACGAGATTCGAAAATTCGATATTGGTTTCGCAATACAATGTTCAATTCTGCATAATTAATTTCACAATAGAACATGAAGGCTTAGAGGATATGTTAGGGCTTAATATACGAACGGATTACAAGGGAGCTGTGTGCCGTACAACGCTCAGTATCACATTGCTAACAACACCATATTACGGGCCAAGTTGTTCAAACAATGGCGTTACACTGCATTTAACTAAGATACTCTTGTTTCATAAATTATTCAATGTATATTGGGATTAGACTGAACAATAAGAGCATAAAAATATGAAATATAATTGTTCATGAAGCACATGTTTAAACTGTGTGAATTTCCCACACCGTTAAATACACTACATCCATTTGAAAAGGGGCGGGAATTGAATTTGCAAGATTATTTTATTTATTTGGTTTATGGCCAACATCAATGGTGATTTGTATGATCCCTGTTTAGAATAATATATTCATCCCTTCATATAAACCTTGAAATTGTACTTTATTTATATAGTATGGAAAATATTACTTAAATAGTTGAGGTTTTCTCAAATATCCGAAATTCGCCTATAAAAATATAATATAAGGTATCCCTTTTAAATCTTAGCAAGTAAGTATTGTTGACCTATTGTATTTTTATTCTATATGTATTGGAAAATGTTTATATGTTTTAGTATTTGTTTAATATATTGGCTGCTGTCAGTTAGTAGTTCTGTCATATTGTGGGGTAAGTCAAGGTTTTTTCGTTGAATGCAGTCTGTCAGTATGTGTTTTATCGTTAGCTACTTGAGTATAAGATAGATCAATCATTTAACATTATGAGATGCATATCAATCAAGATATTTAAGATTTTGTTATTGACTCCTCTATAATGTTCCACTTCTCTTGTCCTTTAGCTTTATATCAAATGCTCAATATGAGCTTTCGTAACGGTATAACAACAATTGTAGCCAATTGTGCATTGAATATCACTGTAACACGGGATTTAGGAAACTAAAATTTTGCAACTTAAAGATTACCATTAAAAACCCTGTTGTCTCTTTCTGTTTATGTGCCTTGTACTGACACCTTCTAGTTACAAAAGATGTAACAAAAAACCTTTACAAACAAAAATATCATTATTTTGAAAAAATTAATTAATCTTTACTTCATAGTTTAGGATGTAAATAGGAAAGAAGATTTTGTATGTTAAATCCATCAACAAATAGGTTTCTATACATATTTGAGTATCAACCAGACGTTTCATGGTGGATCATCAGTATATTTATTAACGACCACGTTTTGATATTAAAGCTAATTGAGACGGGTTATCTACAGGTTACCACCTTTTTCTTGACAGGGTGGGACTAACGATCAAGGAGTGAATTCACTAAATAAATTCCTATTTGCCCAGGTGGGAATCGAACTTGCTGCTCTAGGTTTACCATGCGAGATTAACTCACATCGCTAACCTGAGCCACAACAGTATAAACTGAAGAGTATATTCAGTGCCGAACTCATTAAATAAAAGTCCGTCACGCAGGGGCTGCGTAAACTAAGCAGATTTCCATCGTCAATTTAAGTAAAAGATATATACATACTGATAACACAACACCACCGTGAATAAATACCAACGGAAATAAGAAATGTTTCGGCCAATTTCATTAACCTGCCGACAGGAAGCGTTAGGTTAGAAATGTAAACAAACAGGTCTGCCCACCTCACACCGGAAAGAAAAACATTACTGAAATATATCAGAATATAACATATTAATTTCATTGAGAACTATTTACTATATCTAGTACTGTAATTAATGAATCAGAATAATTGTTACCTCAATCAATAAAATTTTAGTAGTCCAAAACCTTAAGACGGGGGGGGGGGGTCACCAGAACATATTTGCATGTATCTCGTATAATAAAGGTCTCTTGAATACAATTTTTGGTATTTAAACTTCGAAAACTGTGATTTATTATGTAGCAGAGTATTGTTTATGTAACATGAGTAGAAGTGGCAGTTTGCTGAAAAATGAAAAATTCAAATATCTCGGTTAATATTCAAGATAATGAATAAATGTATATGACAATATTTATAGTAAATTTAATTTGCAATAAGATTGATCCCATACAATTTTTCGATCCGACGAATAATAACGGAGATATTTCGATTTTTCGAAAATCATCCCCTCTAAACCACCCCTCCCCCTTGCCCGATTTTAGCCGTTAACGAACTTGATCTTTCTTTTTACATAAAACGACTAAATATCCACTTTTGTAACGATTAAGCAATAATTGCGACCGCTAGAGCGGTAACAGACAAATATATAGATAGATAGATAGATAGGTATATGCAGTTTTGAACGGACCTCATTTTCGTCATCTCCTGGGTAAGATCGATGGACATTTGAAGAAAAATTTCGAAAATCGCGTCATGAGTACAACCTCTAATAATAGCTGATTTCCCTCAAGGGAAATCTGCTAAAATCCTTACTCCCGTCCTGGCTAGAAAAGGGTAATAACCTGTCAACAACCCAACCTAATTAGCCATTGTAGCATAAATTAGACGTTAACAAATAAATAAACAACAGCATAAACTTCATTAAATTGAAATTTTAGAAGAAATGTTGAGATAATTGGAGCTGACTGATTCGAAATAGATTTTGCCAGAAAGAAATCAGTAGGTTGCACAATGGGGCAACAATAAACCGAAAACTGCTGACTCTAATAAGGACTCGGCAATTATCGACGTCAACACATCTACTTGGTATCATTTATAGACTAAAAAAACTTTCCACACTGCTAATGGGGTCGGTGGCCATACTGGTAAAATAAATAAATGATTACTACATAATGTGAAAGGAAGAAGAGTTTATAAAATGTGGTAATCTGGTGAAATTCATTCAGAAAGTGGATTGTAATTATGTGACTTGCAATTAGTCTATTTATCTTCATACGAAATGGAAAAACATAATATTAACTGTTTGATTATGTGAAGCTACAATTGTAAGCAGATCCTGGGCGTAAGAATGCAAAAAAGCTTGAAGATTTTTACTGTTTCTTTTATATGTGTTATGCTGTACATAAAATACCGACATAAGATGGTTTACCCGGACATAAAAATTAGACAAAGCACACAAGTATACGAATTTGCCAAATGAGGTACTAAAAAAAAGAATTAACAACAACACATATTGTACACGCCAATATATTGAAGCCCAAGCAAATGACAATTCAATGGCAAATTCTGTCAGTTCATGGCAGAAATCTTGGTTTGCCAGAACTGACAACAGAGTTCGAGAACTGAACATTTACTTCGTGAATGGCCTTCCTCAAAAAGACTATTTAAAAGAAGAGAAGAAGTAGTTTTAAGGGGGTTAAGAATTCGTCATTCACGAACTACTGGAGAAGACGAACCCTACTGCCAACACTGTAACTGTAGACTTACTATAAAACATATACTTACTGACTGCTATCTAAGGACTCACATAGACCTACCATACACATTGACTGAGTTACTAAATGACCATAGCCAGTATATAGACCGATTATTACACTACTTGAAACTAACAACGAAATTCGTATTTGAACTAATCTTATTATAAATTTAATTGTTAGGGGGCTCAGGTTAGCCATGCGAGTTAAAGCGTTGACCTTTATCTCACATGGTAAACCTAGAGTGGCGAGTTCGATTCTCGCCTGGGCAAAGGAAATTATTTAGTGACGAAATTCATTAAATAACGTCCTAAAATCCCACCCTGGCTAGAAAAGGATGGTAACCTGTAGATAACCCGTCCCGATTAGCCTAAGTTGCAAAAAGTGGACGTTAATAAATAAATAGTAATTTAATTGTTACATGACATTTCAATATGTGGATTATTAACCATTCTTTATTGCCAATTATTAGAATATTATTCTAAATTATTAGAGTAGCCTAAAATCAGACCAGTGGGAGGGGGTAGAAGTGGGGTATTTCAAAAATCTCCTTTATTTTGAATCAGATTCGAAAATTCTATAGAACCAATTTTATTGTAAATATTATGTTCTATAGATGTTGTTATATATTATTTTCCAGTATCTCCTGCCAATTATTAGCAGTTTTTTGGTTTAATTTTCAGACTACAGTAAACCACCACTCCTGTTCTTACCATAACAATAAGCTTTTATATCATGAACCGCTTTATTCGAAGCTTAAATACCAAATATTTTCTTCAATGAACTTTCACTTACTGAGATACATGCAAATAAGTCGTGTGGCGACGTCATCGACTAAGATTTTCCTGTCTTGATTGGAAAATGTTTATTTGATCTTTAGCAGCTAACAACTGTTGCTCTATGCAATTTATTCGTAACTCGTATATTCTGAGAGTTATTCGTATATTGTTTTCAATACCTGTAAACTACCACTTCTAGTGATAGAGAATACATGTTGAGATGAGATTAGCAGTTTGCCATACCGGCAGACAAGAAATCTGCATAGTATACGCCGCCTACGCGTGACAGATGTTTTTACGGCACCCCCAGGCGATTCTATCCATCAGCTGATCAACTGGTACAAAGTACGAAGTGTCAGTTTTCCTCTATAACCTTCCATTTGAATGAGGTTAAGAGTGACTAAAAGGCTAGAGTGATAATAGATGACTGTACCTCGTTGGCGCCACCCGCCCACTTGCGTAATCACCAAGTATACACTGTGACAGTCCTCTTCCGATAAATTGATAACCGTTTCTCATATTTGCTCTCCTTCCATTCTCAGAATGATTCAGCCAGTCACATCTTAGTCTTAATCGCCGTGTAGCATAGCAAGGTTTTTTATTACCGTGGCGTCTGTTCAAAATGAAATCAACAGATGGAAACGAATATACTTCAGCCTTTTATGTTATCGAGTCCGGTAAAATCATATACGGTTTTCGGCAGCTGTACTGTCGACAGGCAAATAACACATGAAGGGAAATGTCTTAAAAAGCTGCAATATTTGTATTTGTAACCACGTGGATTTTACTGAGATGACATGTTGGCAATAAATAACAGCTTACACTACTTGACGTCATTCTCCATCAAACTATACTGCTTCACTCGAAGTAATTTAAGGTCGTCAAGTGGTTCATTATATAACGTAAAGTAGCTAATTTCAGACTTTTAAGCAAACTTCCCTCAAGGGGTATGAGCAATGAGGTCGTACTCATGGCACGATTTTTAAAACATTTCATCAAATGTCCACTCATCCAAATCAGGAGATGACGAAAATGAGATCTATTCAAAATTATATGTATACTTGTGTAGATTACCGATCCAGCGGTTGCAATTTTTAGCACATTTCCCTTAAGGGAAATCAGCTATTGAGGTCGTACTCATGACGCGAGTTTCGAAAATTTTCTTCAAATGTCCATCGATCCTACCCAGGAGATGACGAAAATGAGATCCGTTCAAAATTATATATATATGTATATATATATATATATATATATATATATATATATATATATATTTGTCTGTTAACGCGCTAGCGGTCGCGATTTTTGTTTGGTCGGTCCCACTCGCGGAATTTAATCGTTTTATGTAAAAAGGAAGATCAAGTTCGTTAATGGCTGAAATCGGACCAGTGGGAGGGAGGGGGGGTTTAGAGGGGAGGATTTTCGAAAATTCGAAATATCTCCGTTACCATACGTCGGATCAAAAAATTGTATAGAACCAATCTTATTGCAAATTAAATTTACTATAAATATTGATCTATACATTTATTCTGTATCTTTAATATTAACCGAGATATTTGCATTTGTATTGTGAGTGTGGTCGGCTATGTTCGGGAGTTTCCGCCGAGGGCTAGTGCGGCCGTTTCACTAACTATTCGTTCTCGTGAGAATAGGTTACTACTACTGTTATTATTAGGAAGATTTCTCTACTGTAAAACTTCACGTGGGAAATCTGCTTAGTTTACGCAGCCCCTGCGTGACGGACTTTTTTGTATAATCGTTACCAAACTCGAGTTCATTTATGGCTGAAATCGGACCAGTGGGACGGGAGGTTTAGAGGGTTGAATTTCGAAATTGTGTAACCCCTGTTGTTATACGTCGGATAGAAAAATTGTATAGGTTTCAATCCTATTGCAAATTAAATTTACTATGAACACTGTTATATAAAGGTATAGGGGCTCAGGTTAGCCATGTGAGTTAAAGCGATCACCTTAATCTCACATGGTAAAACTAGAGTGGCGAATTCGATTCTCGACTGGGCAAAGGAAATTATTTAGTGACGAAATTCATCAAATAACATCCTAAGTCCCACCCTGGCTAGAAAAGGGTGGTAACCTGTAGATAACCCGTCTCAATTAGCTTGAGTTGCAAAAAGTGGAACTTAATAAATAATAATAATACTAATATATAGATTTATTCATTAATTTCAATATTAACCAAGATATTTGGACTTTTTTGGTTTTCAGCTTTTAGTAAACCTCCACTCCTACTCATGTCAGTAAACTATACTCTGTCATATAATGAACTACTTTATTTGAAGCTCATATAAAAAATATTGTTTTCAACAGACTTATATGCTTATGATTCTTAGCAGAATTCTATTAAGGAATCACAGCTATTGAGGTCGTACTCATGACGCAATTTTAAAATAATATCGTCAAACGTCCATCCGTACTATCCGGGAGATGACGAAAAAAAAAATCTCCTAAAGGAATTTCGTGCAAAACTATATAAATATATACTTGGCTGTTAACGCTCTAACGGTGGAAATTTGTGTTTGGTCGTTATAAGCTTGATATTTAAACGTTTTATGTAGAAATATCAAGTTTGTTAATGGCTGAAATTTAACCAGTTTGAGGGAGAGAAAATTCGAAAATTGGAAATATCTCCGTTATTATACGTCCAATCGAAAAAGAATATAGAATAGTTATTTATTATACAAGTGACAAAAGTAGATCATTTTACAACTCGAGTGAAACGTTTACCCACACGAGCGAAGCGAGTCTGGTAATTTCACGAGAGTTGTAAATTCTACTTTCGCCACGAGTGTAATATTAAATTTTTTCTGTAATCTTGTAATACATGATCAGATCTAACCAGAATATGAACAAAATTAGGATGTTGTGTAGATTATGGTAGGCTATAAGCATGGTTGTGAAAGGTTATAAGCATAGTTATAAAACAACTAGTGATGATTGTGAAGTAGTACAGTTATAAACAAGTGCAGGTTATAAACAAGGAAGGTAATTATTATTATATTTAAATTTTTAAATATATTGATTATTTCCACCAATAATTCATTCACATTTCAATTTATTTTGTTAAAATAAATTCTTACAATGTTAAGAAACATTTAAAAGCATTTAATTTCCAACTTCAAATTATTTTTTAATTTATACTTATTACTAATTAAAAAAGGCAATTCACTTTCTTCACTCTATTCCAAAATGTTTCACTTTCTTCACTCATTTCAGTTTAGTAATGTTACCATTATTCAACGATTACAGAAAAACAATCTTGTTAAACTAAGGATGATCTACAATAGTCGCTTTATACAATTATTACGTAACTCTTGTATTAGGACAGTTATTCGTACTTTCTTGTTATTAGCCTTCTGTAAACCCTCACTTGTACCCATCGAAAAAGAGAACATACTCTACGAAATAGAGATTAGTTAAGTTTAATATCAGCAAGTGGGAAATCTTAATTTACGAAGCCCCTGTTTGGCGGACTTTTTTTTCTTATATATTCCCTCTCCCAAGAACAGAAACACTTGGAACCATAGAGTTACATATATATATCACATACATTATCAATACCAGTAAGTACTAAAATCGTAACCATAAAGTACTAGTATAGGTAATAAAAGTATATAAAGAATGATAAAGGCTTTTATGGTCGTAGGTGACACTTGCTCAACATACAAAAGTCGGTCACGCAGGGGCTACGTAAACTAAGCAGATTCCCCAAGTGAAGTAATACAATAGAGAAATCTCCACACGAGAGCCTTATCAGTTGCGGCAAATGGCTGAACTAGCTTTTGGCGGGAAATTCAGCCATCCTTTATCGGCCCACAATTAATAATAATGCAAATATCTCGGTTAGTATTCATGATAGAGAATAAATGTATAGAACAATATTTATAGTAAATTTAATTTACAATAAGATTGGTTCTATACAATATTTCGATCCGACGTATGGTAACGGAGATATTTCAAATTTTCGAAAATCCCCCCTCTAAACCCCACTCCCACTGGTCCGATTTCAGCCATTAACGGAATTGATCTGTCTTTTTTGCATGTAACGTTTAAATATCGAGTTTGGTAACGGTCAATCAAAAATTGCGACTGCTAGAGCGTTAACAGACAAATATATATATAATTTTGAACGGACCTCATTTTCCTCATCTCCTGGGTAGGATCGATGGACATTTGAAGAAATTTATCTATAATCTACTAAAACTAAAGGTGTTGTGTCTTCCAATGTGATGGGCTACTCTGTAATTTTAATGTTCCTAATGAGGTATATACTTGAAACATATAGACCATCAGGAATATATCTAGTTGAAGCGCTCTGACGTAATTTCAATGACCTTCTAGCTCCATGTGTTCAGTGTATTTAAATTTACTGAAACTACCTAGAAAAAGAGCTATCATCGCAATAAAAACGAAGAAATTATTGTATTTCTTAATTTGTATAACTTAAAATGACGTTTACCGCTAAAAGGGTACAATTCCTTTTTAAAAGAGTGAGAAATGCTGTCCTAACTGCCAGATTCATTTCAAAATATTATTAATAATTAAGTATATCATTGAGCATTTATATATTTTTTAGTTAGCTACCTGATTTTTCATTATCTACTTATACAAATTAGGTTCTTCTCTTTTCTATTCTAATTATCATCTACAAATGTTAAATTAATTAGTGCTCATAATAATTTACTCATAATTAAAGTTGTATTAATTAATTGAGTAATTAAAAAAAAAATTGTTACTCATTAATTTTAATATTTTATAACAACGTGCAAATTATAAAACGCTCATAATATTTCCCATCAATGATTATATATGGATAGAAGGATAAAATCTTTAGCTGCTGCCATTCATGTTCTATACAACATGACCATTCTCGGAAAACACTCCAACATTCCAGCGTTCCTTAAATGTCCATTGATATTTATTTGTCTGTTTAGCGGTCGCAATTTTTGTTTAATCATAATCAAACATGATATTTAAATGTTTTATGTAAAACTCAAGATCAAGTTCCTTAATGGCTGAAATCAGACCAGTGGTAGGGAAAGTTGGGCTACAGGGGATAAATTTCAAAAATCCTTAATTTCTCCATTATTATGCATCGTATCGAAGATGTCTATATATCCGATCTTATTGCAAATATATTGTTCTATAAATGTTGTTAAGTACGTTTCTTAAATATCTTGATTAGTAACAGGGATATTTGCTTTTTTTAGTTTTCGTCCTTCAATAAACCAGCACTCCTTTTCATGTCATATTCAATTCATCAAATTTCTTTAAACGTCCATCGATCCTAACCTGGAGATGACGAAAATGAGGGCCGTTCAAATAAAAAATGCAAATACACACACACACACACACACACACACATATATATATATATATATATATATATATATATATATATATATATATATATATACACTCAACCGCAAAAAAAACCGGACACTTCATTTTTGTCGTATTAAAAGCTAATTTTCAGCAATTTTCTTTATGTGGGTATTCTAGTTATTACAGAGAATTTAGAGCCTAAGTCCATTGAACTAATCCCTTCAGGATTAGTAAACAATTAGATAAAACTCAGATTAGATTTATTCCTCGTGAAGTTGATCTATTCTAAACTGTAAGTAGTTTTTCGCACATTTAAACATCTTTAATTATTAACCAAGCATTTTCTTTAATTAATGTTTTATTTTTATTTCGGTCCAGAATAATGGGTCTTTCAAACTTAAATGGAAGGCCGGAGCTTACGTTACATTGCCGAAACGCTTGGGGTAGCGAAGTCTACCATTCACTGTAATAAAAATGAATATTTTTGTTTTTTAAATGTGTTAATTTATCTTTTTATTTTTTTTTATTTTGTATTTTTGTGTAAATAATCAATAAAAATTATTCACTTTTGGTAGATTTTGTTTAAATAACCTATAGATTAACCAATTATTTTAATTAAAAAGATTAATATACATATATATTAAGTATTTAACAAAATTATAATACTAGATCTAAGTGTCCGGTTTTTTTGCGGTTGAGTGTATATATATATATATACTTGTCTGTTAACGCTCTAGCGGTCACAACTTTTGTTTAATCTTTACCAAACTCGATAGTTAATCGTTTTATGTAAAGAGAAAAATCAAGTTCATTAATGGCTGGAATCGGACCATAGGGAGGGGGAATTTCCAAAATTCTAAATATCTCCATTACTATACGTTGGAACGAAACATTGTACAGAAAAAATCTTATTGCAAATTTAATGTTCTATCTTGTAATGTACGTATTTTTACTATCTTGATTATTAACAAAGATATTTGCATTTTTAGTTTTCGGCCTTCAGTAAACCCCTACTCTCGTACTCATGTCACATTAACAATAAGCTGATATTAAGCTTATGAAGCATTTTATTTGAAGCCTAAATACTAAATATTGCTCTCATTGACATTTTAATGTTTGAATGCCGGAGGAAATACGCTTACTTCATGTTGCTCCTGCGTGGCGGACTTTTTTATAATACGTTGGCTCTGCCAAATATTATGTTTTTATTAATTTTTAGGGAACTGGTTGAATCAAATTGGGACAACCGTAAATATATAAACATTTAGTGAAGGTTATCCTTGACTGCCTAGCTGGGTAAAATGATTGAGTATATGTTATTTTTGATTTTTGATGTATTCATTTATCTAGAAATATATACATATGTGTATCTGTATATATAAATATATATTTGTTGGGTTTAAGCAGGCTGCGAGAGAGGGCCCGCAGTGCAGTGTAGATGCAGTCAGTGGCCCATTTAGCGAGTATGTTTCACCCCTGTTATTTGATTCTTTGTTAAATCCACCTGCTCCTTTGAAGGGGAGAACGCAGACCGACCAGACAACCACCTGTACTTCTATTATCAATACAAAATCTTCAAACAAGATTCGATACCCGTTCTTAGAAAACGTATTTCACCTAACAGGATGTGCTTACTACAACGACCAGAATGTGAGCCGTATATAAACAAAAATTCTTGAAGAAAAGTTAATATAATGAAAAAAAAACAAAAACATATGTTTGAAAACCGTCTATCTCACAAATAATAAGATATATTAATTTCAGACAAAAATAAGTATCTTAAGGTCTCACTCATCTTTATTATCTTTTTTTCAACTAGCAGACGCTTTGACCTCCTGGGTATTAACAATGCTTTAAAATTATTCATCTAATTGTAAGTCAGTACCACTCTAATTCTCCACAGGAGAATAAAAAAAACCCATATAATACCCATCCGTAAATGTAATGGTAATTTGTCACCAATATCTAATCTTTAACTTTAATGCTTGAAAAAAATGGACTTAACAATATATTAAAAGCCCGTCACGCAGGGACTCAGTTAACTAAGCAGATTTCCCACGTATTTGCATTTATCTTAAAAGTAATTCCAATGTTTGTGAAAAGTTTCAATAATTTAAAAAGGCTCAGGCCAAAATTGTTTTTTTGGCTTTAATCCAATTATTAGAAGACAAACAATTTATTAATTTTCTCATTATTAATGAGGCTGCCCAAAATATTGGCTTTCTGTCCACACACTGGCTACAATACTGATTAGTCGCAAAACAAATTTTCATTATGAAATTATAAGTTTCCTGCCAAACAATTATTTAGAAAAATCATAAATAAAATAAAACGATAATAAAATTTATTATATGACAAAAACTCTAAATTAAAATAAAAAATAATATAAATAATAAGGATTGTAAAAAAAAGTGTCAAATTAGTCATTTCGTCCGCAAATATCGAGTTGGAATAGCTCCACTGGCCCTTTTGTAGAGTAAATTCTTTTCCCTAATAATTCTTATATTTTATAAAATATCATTTTGGGTTGGTCTTTAAAATTTATTTCTTCCTTAGTCCATAAATATGTACCTTAACTTATAAATTCCTTTGGATAACTTCAACCATGGATTCAAAATATGTCATTGAATTCTTGAAACTCTTCATGAGTTAAACGCATTTAATGAGAATTTCAGTTGCTAAGTATATCTCAAATACATATTGCATTATGATAATTAAGAAATCTCAATTTCTAAGGTTAACTAACCATTTCAATATATAACGCCCTGTAAATTGTATGTTTTGATTCATTTTGAGTCATTGTTTGGATGATAAAGACTTCATTTTCGTTATTCCTGATTCACGATCAAAGAGAGGGTGAAGGCATTCTTCCCGTAGTCAAAATAATAACAATTCTTAAACATGACTGCATCATAGATTGTTAAAGTTGTTGAATTTCTTATTAAAAAAGGTTTAGAAATGAAAAGTTTGCATAAAAATCATACTCATTCGTAAAATGTCGTCATTGATTCGTTAAATGTTGACTTCTTGATGCACAGTGTCGGAGACCCCCCGCCCGTCTAAAGTTTTTGGACTACTAAAATTTCATTGATTGAGATAAAAATTATTCTGTTTCATTATAATTTACAGTACTATATATAGTAAATGTTTTTCAATAAAATTAATGTTATATTCAGATATATTTCATAAAATGCTCTTCTTTCCGGTCTAGATTCTATCTATTCAGCGCTGCGTTGTTGGCTGCTCTGTATGTTTACAATTACTTTCCGTTGTAGATATTATTAACTTGTAAATGGACTGAAAGATTTCTTCTTACCGTTTGTATTTGTTCGCTTAACATTCAAGTTGGTGTTACCAGTATATAGATTTTTCTGTTGTATACCTTTCTGTAGAAAATATGCTTAGTTTACGCAGCCCTTGCGCGACGGACTTTTTTGCCTTTACGAACAACTAATGCTAAAATCTATACATCGTCATACAATATATCTACCCCTTGATACATAAAATTAATATTGGAAGAGTTTCAACACCATTAGCTACCGGTGATTTAAATTAAAAATCATTTATTATTGTCTGAAAAATAAATACTCCTACCTCTTGGAACAAAATATTCATACAGCCACTGCTCGGACAGCTTTTGCCTTGTTTTTAAATTAAAACCTGTAGACTGTTATTTAAAATCTAAATCCGTCCCCTGGATGGTGAAAATAGTTATTTATTATACAAGTGACGAAAGTAGATCATTTTACAACTCGTGTGAAACGTTTACCCACACGAGCGAAGCGAGTGTGGTAATTTCACGAGAGTTGTAAATTCTACTTTCGTCACGAGTGTAATATTAAATTTTTTCTGTAATCGTGTAATACATGATCAGATCTAACCAGAATATGAACAAAATTAGGATGTTGTGAAGATTATGGTATGTTGTTGATAGGTTATAAGCATGGTTGTGAAAGGTTATAAGCATAGTTATAAAACAACTAGTGATGATTGTGAAGTAATGCAGTTATAAACAAGTGCAGGTTATAAACAAGGAAGGTAATTATTATTATATTTAAATTTTAAAATATATTGATTATTCCCACCAATAATTCATTCACATTTCAATTTATTTTGTTAAAATAAATTCTTACAATGTTAAGAAACATTTAAAAGCTTTTAATTTCCAACTTCAAATTATTTTTTAATTTATACTTATTACTAATTAAGAAGGCAATTCACTTTCTTCACTCTATTGCAAAATGTTTCACTTTCTTCACTCATTTCAGTTAAGTAATGTTACCATTATTCAACGATTACAGAAAAAAAGATTTTTAAGTTTATGTCTGCTCTACGGGGTAGCAATTCTAACATGCCAGAGTTTCATGAGCCACTGGGTAAATTGACTATGAAAACAAAATCTAGTTACATGTCAGTGCTATTATAAAACTTGGAAATTACATTTAAGTGCCTCATTTAATTAAAACATTATGCTCTTGAACACATTTCCCTTTTAACTGCTATTATTCTGTAATATTTTACCTTGTGCTTTACATTATTAATGGCTTTGACTTCCAATTTACCTCTTTAATTCACCAAGTCAGTGATCTTTAATCATGCACTCCAGTTTAATATTTCACTTGAAATTTTACTACTCAGTATAACAATTCTAAACTTTTATATTTAAACCAGTCTTCGTTTTCGTAACAGATTTAATACATAAATAAAATATTTGTAAGTTTTATTAGCATTATAAGAGAATTTTTGGATTTAGCATTGTATAAGGCATATCAATGTAAAATAGTACCTACACCAAAAATTTGAAAAGAAAAAAAAAAAAAAGCCCATCACGCATTAGCTGCGTAAACTAAGCAGATTTCAACTTGTGCCACGTATTTGCCTTTATCTCGAATAGTAAAAGTTCAATGAGAGGAATATTTGGTATTTAACCTTCAAATAATGTACCTCATAACATAACACCTTACTGTCCATATGCCATGAGTAGGGGTGAGGGTTCACTCTAGACAGAAAACTAAAAAAAATGTAAAATATCTCTGTTAATAACCAAGAGAGAGCAAAAACGTACATAGCAAGATTTACCGAGCACTACATTTGCAACAAGATTAGTTCTTTACAATTGTTCGCTCCGACTAATAGTAACATAATTATTGGAATTTTAAAAATTCCTCCCTCCGTTTCTACAGTTAACAAACTTCATCTTTCTTTTTACATAAAAGTCCGTCAGGCATGGGCTGCGTAAACTAAGCAGATTTCCCACGTGATGTTTTACAATAGAGAAATTTCACGAGAGCCTAGCAGTTAAGGAAACGGCCAAACTAGCTTTTGGCGGGAAAGTTACTCGTCCGTTAGCCGCCCAGATTTAATAAAAATGCTAATATCTCGGTTAATATTCAAGATAGAGAATAAATGTATATAACAATATTTATAGTAAATTTAATTTGCCATAAGATTGATTCTGTACAATTTTTCGATCCGACGTGTAGTAATGGAGTTATGTCGAATTTTCGCAAATCCTCCCCCTCTAAGCCCCCCCCCCACTCCCACTAGTCACAGACAAATATATAGATAGATAGATCTATATATATATATATATATATATATATATATATATATATATATATATATATATATATACACACACAGTTTTGAACGGACCTCATTTTCGTTTACTAGGTAGGATCGATGGACATTTCAAGAAAAATTCGAAAATTCCGTCATGAGTACAACCTCAATAGCTGATTTCCCTTAGAGGAAATCTGCTAAAACGATTAAATATCGAGTTTGTTAACGATTAAACAAAAATTGTGACCGCTAGAGCGTTAATAGACAGATACAGAGTTTTGAACGGCCCTCATTTTCGTCATCTCCTGGGTAGGATCGAAAGACATTTGAAGAAAATTGTCGAAAATAGCGTCATGACTACGACCTGAATAGCTCATTTCCCGTAAGGGAAACCTGCTAAATACAGGTTATGATCAATGTATGGCTCTAATTGATGTCAATTTTTGACATAAACTCATGATAAAACTGAACGATGTTTAAAGGAAAAAATTAAACATCTCCAGTGAAAAGTAGGTGGGTTTATCTCTAACAAAACTTTAATTTATTTAGCGAATGAAAATAAAGTAATTGATTTAATTTCAAGAGATATACTTGCGGAGAGAAACATTGGCATCGCTTGAAAAAGAGAGAGCTGTGACAACTTTATTATTTAGTTATACATGTAATATTATTGTCTTCCTCTAATTTTAATATCATTACTTAAAGTTGTTTAGTCCCATTCTTTGATAATTTTGTGTTTCCAAAAATAATGTAATTTATTCTTAGTTATTCCAACTAGGTTTAATATTGACACATTTCTTTGTTTATATTTTTTATCTGAGGCTTGGTTAAAACAAAATCAGAGTTAAAGATTTACTAATTAATAAAGAATTAAATTCACATTTTTAATTACATAACGCTAAAAGTTTCCAGAAGGAGGTTAAAATATGGATTCAACGTTTTTAGATCTTTGACAAACAGGGATGAAAAGATAACATCTGTTTTTATTATAACAAATCAAATTATGAACAAACCTTAGTTGTTTTTAAAATAATTGGTTCTTCTTCTCAATTAAATTGAGATATTTTTATTACCCTGTATTTGATATCTATTTTCATCTCTAAAATACTTTATAGAATTAAAATTGGCATCAATTGCAGATGATTTAATAATTCATCGGACCTGATTATTTAGTAAGATCACAAAGGTTCTGGAATTGTGATTAAGTGGGTCAGGTGAGACCTTGGATTCTTGACGGGTTTTTCTAGAATCAGCTGCTGTCATGCTTATCGGCAAAATATTCTTTTCAAGCGGAATTATAAATAACCATAAAAACTAAATGGAAAAATTGAAACAAAACTGTATTTAAACAGTTACCTGGGGATTTATTCTATAGTAAAGCTCAAGTGAATAGATCGTGATGTAATAAAATGAATAATTATTACTATTCCATTACTGGAGTAGCTTTAAAATTATTAATAAATTCTGATTTGCGCAAGTCAGGCATTGTTTAAATTTATAAATAAAACATCATTTTCATGAAAAGTAATAAAAAGGGTATAACGATTCCAATGTAATACAAGAAGAAACATCTATTTATTGGGACCTTTCTGTTTGTAGATTTTCGCTTTAGCTTAAATGTCTGGCTGTATGATACAGTGGTAGCATTTCGCTCAAAAATATTTGAGGAAAGTGACTAGGACCTGTGCATACTATCAAAATTGTCAAACATTACCGAAATGCACAGTCAAAATAAGAAAAAGTCCGTCACGCAGGGGCTGCGTAAACTAAGCAGATTTCCCCTGTGAAGTTTTACAATAGAGAAATCTGCATACTGGTAACACAATACCACCGTGATTAGATATAGAGAAATCTTTCAGTTAATTAAAATAAATACCCAACTGAAACGGCTTCTGAATTGTAAGAATAATTTATATTTTAATAACTCAAATTTCAGTAGTCCAAGAACTAAAGAAGGGGGGGGGGCGGATGAACAAAACGTATTTGCATAAATCTCACAAAGTAAGGAAGGTAAGGTAAGGTTAAAAACGCCAGGTTAGAAGAAGCTCCGCCTGAGCCGAGAAATAACGAAGATGGCCGACATAATCCGAACTATACCCCACCACAGACTTCATAAAAATGCAAATATCTCGGTTAATATTAAAGATAGAGAATAAATGTATATAACAATATTTATAGTAAATTTAATTTGCAATAAGATTGATTCAATACAATTTTTCGATCCGATGCATAATAACAGAGATATTTTGAATTTTCGAAAATCCCCCCTCTAAACCCCCCCTCCCTCTGGTCCGATTTCAGCCATTAACGAACATGATCTGTCTTTTTACACAAAACGGTTAAATATCGAGTTTCGTAACGATTAAAAAAGAATTGCGACCGCTAGAGCGTTAACAGACAAATATATATATATATATATATATATACATATATATATATATATATATATATATATATATATAGATAGATATATATATATAATTTTGAACGGACCTCATTTTCGTCATCTCCTGGGTAGGATCGATGGACATTTGAAGAAAATTTTTGAAAATCGCGTCATGAGTACGACCTCAATAGCTGATTTCCCTTAAGGGAAATCTGCTAAAAGAAAAAAAATATAAATATACCGTATAATAATCTCGTGTCATTAGTATTAAGAAATAACCATAAAACCAAGATGAATCTGGCTCATTCTTTTCTGGCATTTGGCATTCAAAAGCAATGCTTGAGGCTGCTTGGCAGAGAGGCTATGTCCACCATGAAGAGAAATGGTATCAATAGTTTAACGGATATATTTTCATAATATAGAATATATTTAAAATTTCATGTCCGATTTCCATGTCCGAGACAAATATGATCTTTAGTATTCACAGAAAAGAGAATGGTATAGATTAAACAAACATTTTCGAGTTAGGTCGCAAAATCTTAATTGATGGGGTCGTCTAGGATAATAAAGTGTTCTTTGAAAACAATATTTGGCATACATGCTTAGAATAAAGCAGTTTATGATATGACGGCTTATTGTTAATATGACGAGCAGGAGTGGGGATTTACTGAAGACTGAAAACAAAAAATCCAAACATCTCGGTTAATATACAAGATAGAGAAAAAGTCCGTTACGCAGGGGCTGCTTAAACTAAGCAGATTTCCCACGTAAAGTTTTACAATAGAGAAAGTTCACGAGAGCCGAAACACAATTAATGAAACGGCCGAACTAGCTTTTGGCGAGAAAGACACCGTTTGTTAGCCGCCCAGAATTTAATAAAAATGCAAATATCTCGGTTAATATTCAAGATTGAGAATAAATGTATATAACAATATTTATAGTAAATTTAATTTGTAATAAGATTGATTCTGTACAATTTTTCGATATGACGACTAGTAACGGAGATATTTCGAATTTTCAAAAATCCTCCCCTCTAAACCCCCCCCTCCCCTTAGTCCGATTTCAGCCGTTCACAAACTTGATCTTTCTTTTTACATAAAACGACTAAATATCGAGTTTAGTAACGATCAAACAAAAATTGCGACCGCTAGAGCGGTAACAGACAAATATATATATATATATATATATATATATATATATATATATATATATCAAATTTTAGTAGTCCAAGAATTTAAGACGGGGGTCACAAGAACATATTTGCATGTATCTCGTATAATAAATGTCTCTTGAAAACAATATTTGGTATTTAAGCCGAGTATTGTTTATGTAGCATGAGTAGAAATGGGGGTTTGCTGAAGGTAGAAAATGCAAATATTCAAGATAAAGAATAAATGTATATAACAATATTTATAGTACATTTAATTTCCTATAGGTACGACTGATTCTGTACATTTTTTCGATCCGACTTATTGTAACGGAGATATTTCGAATTTTCCAAATTGTCCTCCTCTAACCCCCCTCAGCCGTTAACGAACTTGATATTTCTTTTTACATAAAACGACTAAATATCGAGTTTGGTAACGATTAAACAATAATTGCGGCCGCTAGAGTGGTAACAGACAAATATATATACAGTTTTGAACGGACCTCATTTTCGTCATCTACTAGGTAGGATCGATAGACATTTGAAGAAAAATATCGAAAATTCCGTCATGAGTACAACCTCAATAGCTGATTTCCCTCAAGGGTAATCTGCTAAAAATGTGTATATAACAACATTTATAGGTAATTTTATTTGCAATAAGATTGGTTATGTACACTGTCTCGATCCGACTTTTAATAGCGGAGATATGTCAGTTTTTTAAAATTACACCCTCTCACTAGTCTGATTTCTGCCATTAACGAACTTGTTCCTTATTTTTACATAAAACCTTTAAATATCGAGTTTGGTAATGTTCAAGCAAAAATTGCGACCTGTAAAGCGCTAACAGACATTTTTATATAAAATTTTGGATAGATAGACATATAAGGAAATTGTTCGAGAATCGCGTCATGAGTACAAAATTAATAGCTGATTCCTTTAAGAATAAATGAGCCATGTGCAAAAGTCGTCAGCATATAAATGTCATTATTTGACCACAACTTGGAATGTTATGGTCACTTACAACTTATATATTATAATAATCAAGACATAACTTGCCAGTAGTTTTCAGAAAATATATCGTTCAAAATCAATTATCGAATGAGTTCCCTGGATTACACTCATTGCTCTTGAACAAGGACTTCTCCTTTTAACAAAAACTTCTGACATTGAATAATATTTATTTTTATTTATTTATACAGGAGCACACGCATCTTGGCGATTTGGCTCAAAGTTTCACAATGTAAAATGAAAACAAAAAAAAAAAAGAAAAATAACAAAAACTGAACCAACAAATAAAAAATTAAATACAACAAATAATCATTAAATACTAGTAATAAAGACAATGAACATTAGACTAGTAATAAAGACAACAATTTAAAATGGTTTTAATAAAAAAATTATGTTATTCCTATATACTAGAACATTTATATTTTTTTTTTTATTTATTTAGTTTTGTAACTCATAGCGATGCCATTGAATTAGATCTTGTTCTGTTGGTGAGTGCTTTCTTCCTAAGTAGAAATATTGTGAGTGAGCTGGCAGATGTGGGTGATGGAGTGTCCTTTCGTTTTCTTTGGACGAGAGTAAATTCCGCCTGTCCCTCGACATTATTCCGGACATATTTTGACTTTCAAAACGGCTTCGAAAGCATAAACCTCCCATCTCCCGGCTCGGTAAAACTCCTATTCTCGAAACATTTAAACAGGCCATTGAAATGGTTCTCAGAGCTTTAGCAGGTTTCCCCTTAAGGGACATTAGCTATTGAGGTCGTGAGGAAGTTTTCGGAAAATTTCCTCAAATGTCCATCCATTCTACCCAGGAGATGACCAAAAAATTCCCGGGAAAACTAAGCAGATTTCCCACGAGAAGTTTTACAATAGAGAAATCTGCCTAATAACAACTGTAGTAGTAGTAAGAAACCTCTAAACCTAAAACATTATTTAGGGCGTAATAACCTAGTAGTTTCTAGCCCCAAAAAACAGTTAACCTAACCTCTAAACCTATTCACGAGGGACACATAGTTATAGAAACGGCCGCCAGAGCTCTCAGCGGAAAGTCCGAACATAGCCTACTGGTGACCACACGCAGAATACAAATGCAAATACCTCGGTTAATATTCAAGATACAGAATAAATGTATAGAACAATATTTATAGTAAATTTAATTTGCAATAAGATTTATTCTATACCATTTTTCGATCCGACGCATAATAACGGAGATATTTTGAATTTTCAAAAATCCCCCCTCTAAACCCCCCCTCCCACTGGTCCGATTTCAGCCATTAACGAACTTGATCTTCCTTTTTACATAAAACGATTAAATTCTGAGTTTGGTAACGATCAAACAAACATTGCGACCGCTAGAGCGTTAACAGACAAATATATATAATTTTGAATGGACCTCATTTTCGTCATCTCCTGGGTAGGATCGATGGACATTTGAGGAAATTTTTCGAAACTAGCGTCATGTCGTACTCATGACGCTAGTTTCGAAAAATAGCTCAATAGCTGATTTTCCTTAAGGGGAAATCTGCTAAAATGGAAATAGAAAATTTGTGGTGTGAGATGACGTCACATGTATGCTATACCTTCACGTAGAAAATCTGCTGAGTTTACGCAGCCCCCCTGAGTCAGACTATTTTTCTGGAATTTTTCAAATGTCTTATATCACTTAGACTTAACCCAAATAACTTTTGATATGCTTGGTTTATATATAAAGTTATTATGTGGTTTATTAAGTTAGCTAAATCACATTTAGTAGGTTATTTAAGCAATTTCCTGAATACGTGGAAAGCATAAATTAAATCTTCTTCCACGAAAGGTAGATGTTTGCAAATAACACAATTATGAAACACCCATGAACCAACAGCATGATACGAAATCGCTTAAAAGGCAAAGGGTCATAATTCGTAGAAAAACTGTTACTGTTACATCCCCTTCATTATAACTTTACATGATTCATGTATTTCACTTCACAAGTCAATTTTATATTTCAACCCCCGCTTATATAGGTCTTATTTCGTGAGAAATAGAGATAAAACGTGGGTTGAAGTCATCAGCATTGCACCACACGCCCTGGGAAATCTGCTAAGTGTACGCGGCAGCTAAGTGAAAGGCTTTCGTAGTTTAAATTATTAGCTATTGAGGTCGTACTCATGATGCGAGTTTCGAAAATTTTCTTCAAATGCCCATCGATCCTACCCAGGAGATGACGAAAATGAGGTCCGTTCAAAATTATATATATATATATATATATATATATATATATATATATATATATATATATATATATATATATATATATATATCTGTTAACGCTCTAGCGGTCGGAAGTTTTTTGTTTGATATTTAACAAACTCGGGATTTAATCATTTTATGTAATAAGGAATATCAAGTTCGTTAATGGCTGAAATCGAACCAGTGGGAGGGCGGTTTAGAGGGGGGATTTTTGAAAATTCAAAATATCTCCGTTATTATGCGTCGGACCGAACAATTGTATAGAATTAATCTTATTGCAAATTAAATTTACTATAAATATTGTTCTATACATTTATTCTGTATCTTGAATATTAACCGAGATATTTGCATTTGTATTCTGCGTGTGGTCACCAGTAGGCTATGTTCCGACTTCCCGCCGAGAGCTCTGGCGGCCGTTTCTATAACTATTCGTCCCTCGTGAATAGGTTTAGAGGTTATGTTGACTGTTTTTTGGGGCTAGAAACTACTGGGTTATTACGCCCTGAATAATGTTTTAGGTTTAGAGGTTTCTTACTACTACAGTTGTTATTATGCAGATTTCTCTATTGTAAAACTTCTCGTGGGAAATCTGCTTAGTTTACGCAGCCCCTGCGTGACGGACTTTTTGTGATAGATCCATATAGAAGGCGTTTGCACTCAATGCTTCTCGGGTATACAGGGTGTAACAGGCTTTAGTGGGCAACCTTTGAGAGATGATTCTAGGCACAATTTCCAAAAAAAAGTTCATATATGGTAGTCTGATTCCCACTTTTTTGGAGGTATTATAGTTATTTTGATTTTTCAATTTGGGACTATTTTTTCCCATATAACAAGCCATAACTCCAAAACTTATTTAAATACAGGAAATCTGAGTTTACCACTCGGAAGAGCAAAATGACACTCCAAGCATAATCACATGCAGTTACAAAGGAAGAACTACGAGGGTTTAATGAGAATAAGTAACGGCATTTTCTTTCGTTGTAAACTTTCTTCTTATATTGTTCCACTATCCGTAGAAAAGATTCTAACACTCAAACTTGAGAAAAACTTCTGCATTTAGTAAGCTGTAAGTTTCTCTTTTTCGTTTTTAAATCCCAACAATATTCCTCATCCGAATTGCAAAAACGGATTTTATTTCTGCACGACTGAAACTGAACTTTCTAATAAAATCTTTGGTTTTCTAAAAATTTGTCCTCTGATATCTGTGATAATACAGTTATAAAAAAAGAAACAACCTAGTTTTTGTTGGTTTCTTAAGATGAATAAAATAAAAAAAAAAAATCAATCTATTTTATTTAAATTAACCCAACGAGTTTCTCAATGCAGACACCTTACTAATATTAGATAGGATACTAATTCCACTTTGAAGATCTCTAGTAGGTATTAAGATTACATTTTGTCATTAACCTCTTAGATCAGGTATGGCCAACCTTTGACAAGTTGCTTACCAAACTTTAGTGTGCAAATACTTGTACATTGTTCATAATTTTGTAACGACAGATATCAGACTTGACATTATACGACAATGTAATTATAATAGAATTTATTAAAATGACAAAATGTCATGGAAAAAATAGGTACGAAATTATAATTAAACCGTAAAATTTGGAATTATTACAAACATCGAAAGTGAAATAGCGACACCGAAATCAATGAGACACTTGAGCTTGAATTTGGGAAACTAATCCATCGATGTTTGGATTAATTCCACTGATTCAAAGACGAAAAGAATTTTCCAAATTATCGTCAGTCAGCCTTGTACGATGTTTTGATTTATTAACTTTCATCATTGAAAAGAACTGTTCGCATTTATAAGTACTGCCAAACGCACAAATCTCTCCTCATCTTCCTCATTTGGAGTAAGTAGTGTAATATTTTCGTTTAATTCGGTTTTTAGTAGATTTCCCTTGTGGGAAATCAGCTATTGAGGTCGTACTCATGACGCGTGTTTCGAAAAATCTTAATTTATGACGTCATTACAGAACTAATTTACATCTCTCTCTCTCTCTCTCTCTCTCTCTCTCTCTCTCTCTCTCTCTCTCTAAATATATATATATATATATATATATATATATATATATATATATATATACTTTTCCAAGGACCTCATTTTTAGTAGATTTCCCTTAAGGGAAATCAGCTATCGAGGTCGTACTCATGACGCGAGTTTCGAAAAATTTCTTCAAATGTCCATCGATCCTACCCAGGAGATGACGTAAATGAGGTCCGTTCAAAATGAAATATATATATATAGCGGTCGCAATTTTTGTGTTGATCGTTACCAAACTCGGAATTTAATCGCCTTATGTAAAAAGGAAGATTAAGTTCGTTAATGGCTGAAATCGGACCAGTGGGAGGTGGAGAATTTAGAAACTTCAAAATACCTCCGTTATTATGCGTCGGATCGGAAAATTGTATAGAATCAATCATCTTGCAAATTAAAGTTACTATAAATATTGTTCTATACATTTATTCTGTATCTTGAATATTAACCGAGATATTTGCATTTGTATTCTGTGGTCGTTAGGAGGCGGCTATGTTCGGGACTTTCCGCCTAAAGCTAGGGCTGCAGTTTCCGTAACTGTTCGTCCCTCGTGAATAGGTTTAGAGATCCCTTACTACTATAGTTGTTATTGGTCAGATTTCTCTATAGTATAACTTCACGTGGGAAAACTGCTTAGTTTACGCTGCCCCTGCGTCACGGACTTTTGTGATATTCAAAATGTCTCGCGGGCCAGATCAAACCTTACCGCCGGCTGGTGGTTGGCCACACATGTCGTAGACCTCAAATTCAAAACTAGTCAGTAAGTGTTCTTACTTTAGACAGAATTTGAACTATTATTTCCAAATCTTCCTTTCATATATTAACTAAGCATGAAGAAAACTGTTGAAAGAATAGATTGGCACACACAAAAGTGTTCTTGTTATCTCGAAGGATTGGGTTATATTAACTTTAAGCCCCAGTCCTGGAAAAAGAGGAGGCTCTGTCGGGAAAGTATTAAATATGGTTACTTGATAAGAATCATACTCTTTTCCTTGTTGATCCATAATAACATAGTGCTATCTCTCATCTGACTAGGAATTGTATCATCTCGCTACTAAATGATAATGAGCCGGCAGACTATCATTAAAAGGAAACAAAGGCAACGTTTTGTAAAGCAAATGTAATCCATCGTTGTGAGTCAACGGAGGGGAATGTTCGCTCCTTATATGCATGTCTGAATCATAACCTATACTCTTCATTGCCGTACTCTGCTGGGCTGGAATTGACTCATTAGGAGTATGGGAGGTGATTTGTTGGAGGAAGTGTGGTCTGTGGAAAGGAAGGTGATTGTATACGAGCAGAACGTTTCATTGAGGAAATAGGCGCAACAGAGGAAAAGTTTGCAGGACAGAGGATATTAGGTAGTTATTTGATAGAGCAACGGAACACTGACATTTGAAAAGCACCTTCCCTCAGATTCTTTAGGTTCCCTTCAAAACAAAACACAATCTGTACACAAATCACCCAACAGCCCAAAAAAAAAATAAAACAAGAGCTTACCGGTTTAGGAAAACACGAAAACTTAGGACTGAGTGAGGCTGCGGACTTAGAGCCAAAAAAAAAAGTCCTCCATGCAGGTGCTGCCTAAACTATGCAGATTTCCCTCGTGAAGATTAATAGTAGATAAACCTACATACTGCTAACACAACACCACCGTGAATATTAAGAGAATAAATACAAATGGTAATAAGAAATCTTTCCCCTGCCGGCAGGAAGCGTCTCAAATGAAAACACTCCGGTCTCCCAACATGCTACCGGAAAGAAAAATAGTTACTGAAATGCATCAGAATATAACACATTAATTTTATTTAAAACTACTTATGTAATTTATAATGAATCAAAATCATTTTTATCTCGATCAATAAAATTTTAGTTGTCCAAGAACTTATGACGGGGGGGGGGGGGGGTCACTGGAACATATCTGCTTGTATCTCGTATAATAAAGGTCTCTTGAAAACAATATCTTGTACTTCAGCTTCGAATAATGTTGTTTATTGCATAACTGAGTATCGTTAAAAGTATAAATGAGTAGATTTGGGGGTTCGCTGACGGCTGAAAACTGAAAAATGAAAATATCTACTGCTAGAGCGTTAACAGACAAATAGATATATTTAATTTTGAAAGGACCTCATTTTCATCATTCCTGGGTAAGATCGATTTTAAGACATTTAGGGAAATCTGCTAAAAGGCAGCCGAAAGACTTGAATATGAACAAATAGACGTACTACATGAAAACATTTCAAGAAAAACAAAACACCTCATCTTTTTTTATGCATGGCAAACCGACTGGACTAACAGAAGGACTGACAACAAACTACCTACTGTTAAGAACACTATTTGCAAGTGACCATCAAGTTTCAGAAATTCTGTGAGAAAAGAAGTAGTTCTCTCAAGACATAGAATCGGCCACACCAAATTAACACGCTCATACTTAATGACAAAGATACCCAGACCTACTTGCTCAACTTGTAAAGTTCAAGTGACATTAAGACATATACTAACCGAATGCCGAAAACGATAACATCAATACTTCTCCTACGACTTACAAAAACTATTGACGTAAGACAGCACATATATTAACAACATATTTTCAATGTTGGTTTTGGCCCTCCATCCACCTAAATATGGCCTCGAGTCTACTGTACATTAATCGGTACGAGCTTCAATGTAAAACACAGAAATTAAATTCATGCACGTAGAATTATATAATTCATGTTACATAACCCACTAATTAATGGAATGCAGCTACGGTTATTGTATATTTCAAGTCGAACAAAAATTATATTTCAATTTAGTGTTAAATAAATATGCTTGCCAAACAGAATCTTATCATCAAAATTTGATAATTAAATCTTTACGACTTTTTAGCAGATTCTCCATACGGAATCAGCCACTGAGGTTGTACTAATAAAACACATTTCAATACTTTATACAACTATCTAACGATCTTAAGTAGTAGACAAAGAAAATTATGTAAACATAAAATTATATATATATTATTCTGCGTATGGTTCTGTTCAAAATAGTTTTTATTAAACAAGCCTCATAACATATGTTTGCTCGTATCCTGATATTTAACCCTTTCATTTAATATTAAATGCCATGGTAGTTAATTTGTAACTTATTTATGCCCACTTGTTATTATGGCTAATTGGGACAGATTATCTACAGGGTGCCAACCTTTTATACCCAGGGTGGGACTAATGATTGTGTTTAATCAGTTAGTAACTAAATAAATATCTATTGCTCAGAAGGGAATCGAACTCGTCACTCTACGCTTGTCGTATGAGATTAAGACCAAAGCCTCAGCTCACATGGCTAACCTGAGCCGCCACGGTCGTTAATAATCGAAATCGAAAATATCCGTTATTACCCTGATTGAAAGATGTTATATAGTCAATTTCATTGATGGTTAAGTGCAGTTTTGTTAATTTTGTAACGCTATTTACATTTTTCTCTAACTTGAGAATATCTTTACCTTTTAAGCTATTGCTTCAATAAAATTTCGTATACGGCTTAAGTTTTGTTTTAGCAGATTTCCCTTAAAGGAAATCAGCTATTGAGGTCGTATTCATGACACGATTTTCGAAAAATTTTCTTCAAATGTCCGTCGATCCTACCCAGGAGATGACGAATATACAGATACATATATTAGCCTGTTAACACTCTAACGGTCGCAATTTTTTTTTAATCGTTACCGAACTCGCTATTTATCGTTTTATATAAAAAGAAAGGCCAAGTTCGTTAATAGCTGAAATCGGAACAGGAAGGGGGAATTTCGAAATATCTCCGTTACTATACGTGGGATCGAAAACGTTTATAGAACCAATCTTATTGCAAATTAAATTTATTATAAATACTGTTATGTACATTTATTCTCTATCTTGAATATTAACATAGATATTTAGATTTTTATTAAGTGTTTGCGGATAACGGTAGAAATGAGATCGGCAGACGTCGATTCTATTCGTGACTTTCTGCCGGAAGATAGTTCGGCCGTTTCCGTAACTGTTCGGCTCTGGTTGAAATTGTTTTAGGGACTCGTTACTACTACTGTTACTAGTAATCAGATTTCTCTATTGGAAAACTTCACGTGGGAAATCTGCTTAGTTTACGCAGCCTGTGCGTGACGGGATTTTAACATAGGGGACTTTGAAAGGAAGAAATAGAGATTACAATGCGCACTTGACGTCATCATGAGTTATTCTGCAAGTAGCGAATCCGTTTTGTTTGTCATGCCCCTACGGACATTTCAGGTAGATCTCTGTTCTACCCGATGTCGCCTCTCACTCTGCGTTCTCAGACTTGAGAGATCTAAGCTCCTCCACTCACAGCTGTTCACAGCTTATTCGAGGCATTCGTTTTTATAATTTTACGCCAGGTGGTGGGAGCATTGGCGGATACGGACGGCCTTGAATGGGACAATCAGGAAATGACAAAGGAGCTTTTAAGTAGCTACTAATGGTTGGGCACGTGCAAACTCTTATCTGTTCTCATCATTATTTTACTCAAGCGCCATGGATTCCTATGTCTAGTATCGACGAACATTTCAGTTCAGTTATTAAAAAAAAAGTCCGTCACGCAGGGGCTGCGTAAACTAAGGAGAATTCCCTCGTGAAGTTTAATATTAGACAAATCTACATACTGGTAACACAACACCACCTTGAATATTAAGTACAAACGGTAATAAGAATTCTTTCCCCTCCCGGCAGGAAGCGTCTCAAAAGTAAACAGGTCTGGCAACGGCTCACCGGAAACAACTGAAACTGAATAATTTTTATCTCAAACAATCAAATTTTAGTAGTCCAAGAATTTTTGGGGGTCACAAGAACATATTTGCATGTATCGCGTAATAAATGTCTCTTGAAAACAGTATTTGGTATTTAAGCCGATTATTGTTTATGTAGCATGAGTAGAAATGGGGGTTTACTGAAGGCAGAAAATTGAAAAATGCAAATATTCAAGATAAAGAATAAATGTATATAACAATATTTATAGTACATTTAATTTGCTATACGACTGATTCTGTACATTTTTTTCGATCCGACTTATTGTAACGGAGATATTTCGAATTTTCCAAATTGTCCTCTAACCCCCCTCAGCCGTTAACGAACTTGATATTTCTTTTTACATAAAACGACTAAATATCGAGTTTGGTAACGATTAAACAATAATTGCGGCCGCTAGAGCGGTAACAGACAAATATATATACAGTTTTGAACGGACCTCATTTTCGTCATCTCCTGGGTAGGATTGATGGGCATTTGAAGAAAATTTTCGGAAATCGCGTAATGAGTACGACCTCAATAGCTGATTTCCCATTAGGGAAATCTGTTGAAGTACTGTATAAAGTAATTACGACGAATAAGAAGGTGTTGGACAGTCTGATACAGGGCATCTGAAGGCATAAGCTTGAAAGCTGTCCTTCAAGTTGAAACACAATTTTTCAAAGTATCTTTTTATGTTTTCCACGGAAGCTAGTAATAAGTTGATCCAAAATAACTGATACATATTATCAAACGCCAGTAATGCAGCTTCTTTTTTCAATGGTCTGCGATAAATAATCATTTAAATACAAAATTAATTTAATTATGCTGGCGGATAAATTAAAGACGACAGTCTACTGCCCTCCTTATGTCTCATTCTGCATCCGCATTCCTCTTTAAAAGGGAACAACACCAAGATCATACTTAAAATATCTATAAATAGTAACAAATGTTATAAGAAAACGTTATTACAAGACAAATTAACAAGTAAACAATATAACGATTAACTAGAACGATTAGTTGAAAACATTCTAGTGAAAAATCGATGTGTGTATTGATTTCAAGGAAAAGACTAAATCCTGTTTCTGAGGTAACTCCCCATGACATCAATATTACAAATAACACACCGACTTTCCTTGGGCCAACACTTGGCATAAGTCTTACACAGGTGCTTCGTATAAAAAGTATCCTTAATTGGAAAAACTCGTTGAATTTATTAAGGATTCTAAGTAATTGAGAGGCAGAGACGTCAATCACCTTACATTTCTCTTAGGCCTCTTCTGAATCTCGGATATATGCCTATACATCCGACAGTTTGACCACTAAAATTGTTTTCCCCACACCAAACTAAGAATTGTAACGAATGACTTTAATTCAAGTTCAGCCGAAAGATTTTATCTAAGAAAAATATTTCCATTGGAATATTGACACCTGTTCTGTCCCCATCAATTCTCAATAGGAAATGCTATATTTGTTTCTCTAATATACTTAAATGATTTCCTTACGTTATCAGAACTGTAGCCAAAACTTTACAGGAATATCAACAGCAATCTGTTAACAATTCACAATAAATATTATGCGCTGTAAGTTGAAGACATTAAACACTTTCTTTCATAACGTCTTGTTATTATAACGATTCCACGACTAGTTAATAAAGAAGTAATGATCCTTTCAACGCTGTGTGAGAGATCGTGGCTCTTCAAGTTAGGTTTTTAATTTTTTTAAAGATAGTAGTGAAATCTACTTAAATCTTTAGGTTTTGCTATTAACATCAATATCTCCTTATACTAAGTTGTAGGTGCAGCCATATGATTCTGCCGGGAGATATATATTTTTTCATTTTGGTATACCTACCAATGAAGTGCTTGATGACTCTGTGCTCCTTTTCTAAGCTTGTTCAATATACTTACCTCCATAAACTTATGCACAATATGTTTACACCTCCATTTCTCTATGGCTTTGATTATCTTTACAGTATCTCTTAAGTCATTCTCATCTTTTAATTTCCATTTATTTACGTTCTAGTAATTCTGGTAGAGTCGTGGACCTAATCCACATTTCCATTTCTTCCAATAGTGTATATTCAATTCCACGATTTTCCAAATCCGATTGGAACATTTGTTCACACAAAGAAGTAAACGAATGACAATATACGTTTTGGTAGTATAGATACGTATGTCTGTCAGTTAAAATAATATTTTTGATCTGGAAGGTCTTCTGAGCTAGTGCTGCATATTTTCTACTGATTTCATATTCATTTTCTTCAATTCAGTCTGTTGAGGTTTCATAGCTGAAAATTCCCTTAATTACTTTTCCAATTATGGACTCCTTCCATGTTTTTATTGTTAAGAATAATCGAGAAAGAGAAAACAATTTTATTTATTAGATCGGTAAGTCAGTGCTTCTGAAGTCTTAGAATAATTTCGGTTTCAGACGCATGTTTATTTTCCATCGTCTGTCCAAAATTGAAATCTATAATAGCAGCCCATTTTTCAAGGTTCTGTAAATCCCTTCTTGTGAGGTTCAACAAATGCTAAAACACCTAATTCACGCTATATTTGTTTGTTATTTACGAACCAATGTGCTCGGACTGCAGTCTCAAATTTAATTTTGGAATGCCTCCATTCTGGTCTAGCCTTAGTTGCTAACTAAGTATCGGGGCTCAGGTTAGCCATGAACTAAGAATCAGTCCGATTCTTAATGTCAAAGCTGCATTTTCATCAGGAAATGCAGAAGTTCTATTCACCCCTAAGCCTTTCTGTAAATACAATTGTCTGTATGTCAGTTCAGTTTCCGGGTGGAATCCAAAATATTTTAGCGTAGCATTCATAAGCAAATTAATGTCCCTATTATTTATTTTGATTACTATCGAGAAATTTTACACAGACCAGACATTTATTTATGAATTGCCTGTACAAGTCCATCAATATAATTATGCCTTCATGTAGCTATTTAATTGCAGATTTTAAGTCATGATTCTCGGATATCAATAATCGTCAGCTTACGTGTCCAGCAACCCAATCTCGGGGACTAGAAAGGATAACAACAAAATAAGTTAACTAAACATGACATTCCAATTCATGACCAATTTCCGGGAGGAAAATTCATCGTAGGTGACTAGGAAATTCTACTAAGGGTTTTTCCGTAATTGACAATTTTCGCGCAATTATGTTCTTCATCTTGACTAGGTGACAAGACAGTATTTTTAGAAATAAAAACCACGACCAGAAACTGCTTAGAAAGATATTCGGCGTGATAATGAACCTTGCCATTCTTTGAAACGGTATCTTAATTTTCTAAGTACAAAAAAAAATGATTGATTCTTCATTACCCATTTCGTACTTAACTTTTGTTATTCGTCACAAGGATAAACGTCTCCAACTGAAATAAATCATTGATAAGCATTTCACATTAAGTGAGGTATGCATTATCATCATATTTATTCTCGCAAGTAAAATTATTTCTATGGTATTAATATAGAAATAAGTGAGAGACGTTCATGAAATATGCACAGATAAAGCAAGTAAAAAGGTTTTTTAAATGGACCGGATAGAGTCAAGGGAGTTTATGAATGAAGCGATTAAGATAAAATTCCTCTCTTATCAGTAATGTAGGCAGATAAGGCTGTTCATTGGTTATTGCCGGCCCGCAGTGTGTATGGCGACTAGAGCCGGCTATACAAAGAATTTATTAGTGAGAAGGAGGGGAGAGGGGGAGAAAGAGAGAGAGAGGGAGAGGGGGAGAGAGAGAGAGAGAGAGAGAGAGAGAGAGAGAGAGAGAGAGGGGGGGAGTGAGAGTAAGAGAGAGAGAGAGAGAGAGAGAGAGAGAGAGAGGGAGGGAGGGAGGGGAGTGAGAGAGAGGAGAGGGAAGAGAGAGGAGGAGGAGAGAGAGGGAGGAGAGGAGAGAGAGAGAGAGAGAGAGAGAGAGGGAGGCGAGGGGAGAGGGAGAGAGAGAGAGAGAGAGGAGAGGAGAGAGAGAGAAGGAGGGGAGAGGAGAGAGGGAAGAGGAGAGAGAGAGAGAGAGAGCGAGATAGAGAGAGAGAGAGGAGAGAGAGAGAGAGAGAGAGAGAGAGAGAGAGAGAGAGAGAGGAGAGGGAGAGAGAAAGAGAGAGAGAGGGGGGGGAGATGTGGAGGGAGGGAAATAAATGTTTTTATTGTCATAGGACAAATTGGTCCTGTCTTACAGACAATTGACATGCATGCTATTATTATAGCATAATTGACATTATTGTACTATTTATAAATTAAACTAAGCAACTATAAATTACATTAAACCATACACAACATAAAAATAAAGAAACAACAAAATAAAAACGGAGAGATAGAGATAGATGCTTTTTATTGTCATAGAACCAATGGTCCTCTCTTACTAACAATAGAAATGTATGTTTACTATTTATAACTCAAGCAAACATAATGTTAACAATATATATATATATATATATATATATATATATATATATATATATATATATATATATATATATATGTGTGTGTGTGTGTGTGTGTGTGTGTGTGTGTGTGTGTATAAACTAATATACAAACTAAAAATATAAATAAAACTATATACAAATGGTTTTGTCATGTCCCCATCTCGGTCGTTAGAAAATGATTAATACAGGTCCTTCGGAATGATGATGATGTCCTTATTTCTTCCGGTAAAGGATTCAGCTCTCTTGCCGCAACAGCAGAGAAAGATTGGCGAAATATGTTGGTTCTGCAGGCTGTCAGTTAGAAACTATTTACCAATCTCTGCATGGGAATGAAACCCTCATAAAAATTTGTGGGCACTCCAAAATCCAGGATCTTCTTTGGAAGACATAGTATATTTAAGCGCCGATACACCTTAGATGTGAGCCATCCCAGAGCTTTCATGTACGATGTTATGTTCACATCTATCTTAGAATTGATAAGAGAGAGAGAGAGAGATTTTGTAAGGTTGCCATTGGCAGAAGTTTCGTGCGTTTCAGAGCTTCAATATTTCACCAAATCAAATATTTGAACGGTGCAGTTCATGTAAATCCATTGTTAAATCAGCCGTAAACATTTGATAATAGGATTGATATTTGGGCTTTTGACCAATCGGGACTGATTCGTAAATGGAGTTTATTGAACCGTGGATTGGAGGGGGATTAAGAGCGAGCTAAACGCAAAATATGAATTATCTCTCTTAATAAGCCGCTTACACAATAAATATATTGGGCCCTAATCCGCTTCGAATTAAATTGAGAGAGAGCAATGTTTATTGTATGAGATTTTTCGATTGGATTTATGGTAAAGTGCGGTGCAAGTAAATGGCGGTGGGGAGGAAGGGTAGCTCTCCATAATAATAATAATAATGAAAAATAAATGAATTTCCCTTCATTGTTAAATTTCGAATTGCAATTCCACTCACCACTCGTACTTCTCCAGATATATTTGGTAAAGTAAATAACAAATATATGGGTAAAGGTTAGCGATGATTTATTTATTTGCGGCGAATACATTTTCTCTACATTATAATACAAATTCATTATGTCGCTCCTTTGTGACTAAGAAATTTCTCGAATGAGACATCAGCTATTGAAGTTGTACTCATAAAACCATTTTAGATCTTTTTTTTATTTTTCAAATTTGCATGATCCTACCTAGTTGATGACGGCAGTATTTTTGTTTGATGTTTGCCAAACTTAATTCTTATTTTCTTCTTGCAAAATGGAAGGAAGTTCTAGTTCGTTAATGTCCGAAATCGGACCAAGGGATGTGCAGTGACTTTTATTATAAGTATAAATAAAACGGGGGGAGGGTTAAGACAGCAAGTGAAATACATTATCGTGTTTATGTATGTACACCGTTATTATACGTAGGGTTCGAAGTATTATTTAACTAAACTTACTAACAAATTAATGTCCTACTATTGCCGTTTAATACTTTTTTTCTCGAATTCTAATATGAGTCAAACATCGCAGGCTGATTAAAAACGGTCACACTTCCACAGTAAAAGTTTATTGAAGAGACAGAGCGCTTTCGATGTTGCTCATCATCGACAGTGCGCTGTTGAAACACCAAAAAAGCAACAAACAACCTATCTCTATCACATTTTTAAAATAAATATTTAAGAGTAACGTCACTAAAAAATATTTTTCCTAAAACTAAATAACATTGCATTAAAAAGACTTACACAAAATCAACGAGCACGTTTAATAAGTAAATAAATCCTTAAGTCAACTACAGAAAAATAAAATCATCAAAAATACTTATTCTAGACAGTTAGCTATATATAATAGTACAATGAAAGCAAATTCTTAACTGTATTATCGCCAAAGTTAGAATATAATTCTCTTCCAACTTCCATAAAACCAACTTTTTATTAAAACATTTCTATGTGTAAATGACACAGCTTTATGAATATAACACAGCAATATTTTTAAAAAAATCCGTCACGCGGGGTCTGCATTAATTAAGCAGATTTCCCATGTGCGGCACGTATTGGCATTTACCTCAAAGCGTAAAAGTTCAATGAGAACAATATTTGGTATTTAGGCTACAAATAATGTGCTTCATAATATAAAAGCTTATTGTTAATATGATATGAATATGAAGTAGGGGTTTACTGATGGGCAAAAACTAAAAAATGCCAGAACATTAAATTTGCAATAAGATTTTTTCGGTACAATGTTTCGTTCCAACGTATAGTAACGGAGATATTTAGAATTTTGAAAATTCCCTCTCCCAATGGTCAGATTCCAGCCATCAATGAACTTGAATTTTCTCTTTACAAAAAACGATTAAAGATCGAGCTTGGTGACGATTAAACAAAGTTGCGACCCCTAGAGCTTTAACAGACAAATATATATATATATATATATATATATATAATTTTTTTTTTAACGGCACTCGTCATCTCCTGGTTAGAATCGATGGACATTTAAAGATTTTTTTTTCAAAATCGCGTCATGAGTACAACGTCAAGAGCGGATTTCCAGGGGAAATCTACAAAAAATATTACTAAGAAGATAATTACCTATTTGGAACGGCAGAACAATAATGTTCCCCATATCTTGAGTTCTGGAACTCGAGCTATTCCACTTATTTGGTGGGTGAAAACTGACCTAGGCTTGTGCCGTTGAGCCTCAACCTTAGTGGTTATTTCCAGTGATTATAAGTTAGTAATTGTGACCCTCCAGGATGTAATTCTTGTAAAAGGGTAGGGGGGAGGGGTGAGGCTGGAAGGGGAAAGAAAAGGAGGGGTCCCTTTGAATCAACAGGTGCGGGATTTTCGCCGCTTCCAAGAATGAATTGTAATGTTTCACTTGTTCCATTCAAGGCATATTAGAAACAATTGCCAACAATTTCCAGGCTTCTGAGAGGCTTAATTAAAACACCCCGCCAGATTTACAGCTAACAAAGGCACTCTAATAAAAACCTGCAATTTGCCCATTGTTTGGCTGAATGGAATAATTGTTGCCTTGCTAAGCGAAAGCTGAGATTTCGTTTTGTAGCTCCTGTAATCATTGGATAACTCTTTCTTGAACCTTTGATATAGAAAACTGTTGTAGATCATATGTTTTTGTAGATCATATGTTTTGCAGACCATATGTTTGGCAGATCATATGTTTTTGTAAATCATATGTTTTGCAAATCATATGTTTTGCAGATCACATGTTTTTGTAGAGCGTTTGTTTTGTAGATCGTTTGTTTTGCAGATCATATGTTTGTGTAGATCATATGTTTTTGTAGATCATATGTTTTGCAGATCTTATGTTTTTGTAGATCATATGTTTTGTAGATCATATTTTTTTGTAGGTCATATGTTTTGCAAATCATATGTTTTCGTAGATCATATGTTTTTGTAGATCATATGTTTTTGAAGTTTATATGTTTTATAGATCGTATGTTTTAGAGAATTTATATTATTGCAAGGTTAAAGGATGTATGAGAAAAACGAGGTTAATAAAAGTGTTTGTGGTTAAAAATTAGAAAGTGTTTTGGCTAGTTACAAATTAGTTATTTATAAACATAACAAGAATAGAATGTGCAAAAGGTGTCATCAGTGTTTCATGAAATTCGCTTGGTTTACGCGGCCCCAGTGAGCCGGGTTTTATTTACTTTTTGACCAATTGTTCAATACTCTATATTTGACTGTTTCATACAAAAAGATCATATTAGATAATGGCTGAAATCCGACCCGGATAGGGGAGGGGAGGTTTAGAGAAGGAGTTTAAAAATTCAAAATATCTCCTTTACTATGAGTCGCATCAAAAAATGTTTAGAACCAATCTTGTTGAGCTATGGATGCTCTACGATTGTTGCACTATACATTATGTCTAAATCCAATTATAATGCGAGTTATTTGTACTGTCTTCCTTTCAGCCTTCAGTTAACCCCCACTAATACTAATCGAATTTTGACGTAGAAATAGAGAATATTTGGTGAGATGATATTACTAGTGTATAGTTGGTTTCATGAGACGTGAGACAGTCCGCGCATGGGGGTGGGGATGGGTGGTGGGCTTGGTGGGGATGAGAGGACCGTGTACTACCCAAGCTGGAACATATTTGCCACCATGCCGTACACTTGCTCCAGCTCTTTAAGCTACACTACATACACACTGAGGGCTAATGTTTTCAGGACGCCCGATACATATCAGTAGCTCACGAGAGTGGTTAACAGATTGATAACGGGAGCATGCGCAATAGCCTTCTTTGCTACTGCGCATCCTAGCCACTGTCTCACGTTTTATGAATCCAACTATACCATGCCAGCACGTGGGAAATGTGATTAGTTTACGCAGCCCCTGCGTGACAGACGTTTAATATTTTAAGCTTCTATCAATAGCTATTAATAGCTATTGTTGGCATTGAAGAAATTTTTATCTCCTTTTACGAAGTAATGAAACTAAATATTTTGGGATGTTCAAAAAACGATTAGCAATAGAATGTTGAAATTAGATTTTTAAGCCTGGAGGCCTTGGTTAGCCATGTGAGTTAAGGCGTCGGTCTTAATCTCAGAAGATAGACCTAGAGTATGAGGTTCGATTCCCACCTGGATATTCGGAATTTATTTAGTGACGAACTCATTAGATATACTCCTTAGTCACATCCTGGCAAGAAAATCGTAGTAATCTATAGA